>OZ007568.1:54697183-54929683 GCA_963931925.1 Onchidella celtica | reverse complement strand
CTGTCTCTTCAATCTTTTCATTTTCTAGCAACATGTAAAAATATTATGCATAATATATATATATTTATCTATACTATATATTTGTGGACTTGAGATTTTTCGTTGCAAAAGGCTTCTGAACCACTCAAAACTCAGACTTCAAATTTTATATTGTGCATCAGAATGGATGTAAGAGTGCACAGCTTTTAATAGAAGTCTCAAATCGGTGTATTCTTTTTTTATTTAAAATTTGTTGTTTCCCCAATTTTCACTAGGCTCATTGACATGCTGTAGGTTTTTATGACATCATCACTTCCTGAAAATTTTCGGTGCGCACCACTGCACACACTGTACTGTCCTATCGCTGAGTTTTGGGGATGACCCTACGCATCTCGGCTTTTGTTCTTATTGGTCTGAAGTGGTGTCATTTGTTGTTGCATCTCTCTTATAAGCTATCTATGCAGCATTAATGCCTTGCAAAGGCGTGTTAAGCTTTGCCAAAAAAAAAAAACAACAACCCAACAACCCACACAAGCCAGTTCATCGAAGGGGTA
Source organism: Onchidella celtica (assembly GCA_963931925.1). Classification (NCBI taxonomy): domain Eukaryota; kingdom Metazoa; phylum Mollusca; class Gastropoda; order Systellommatophora; family Onchidiidae; genus Onchidella; species Onchidella celtica. The sequence continues at coordinate 54,929,150 of OZ007568.1, read as the reverse complement.
CTCAGCTGGTAGTATATATATTTGTGGACTTGAGATTTTTCGTTGCAAAAGGCTTCTGAACCACTCAAAACTCAGACTTCAAATTTTATATGGTGCATCAGAATGGATGTAAGGGTGCACAGTTTTTAATAGAAGTCTCAAATCGGTGTAGTTTTTTTTTTATTGGAAATTTGTTTCCTCAATTTTCACTAGGCTCATTGGCATGCTGTAGGTTTATTATGACATCATCACTTCCTGAAAATTTTCGGTGCACACCACTGCCCACTGTGTACTGTCCTATCGCTGGGTTTTTGGGGATGACCCTACGCATCTCGGCTTTTGTTCTTATTCCTTTCGGTCTGAAGTGGTGTCCTTTGTTGTTTGCATCTCTCTTATAAGCTATCTATGCAGCATTAATGCCTCTCTTAGTTCACAGGCGTCTTAAGTTTTACCAAAAAAAAAAAAACTACATAAACCTGTTCATCGAAAGGGTACTCAACTAGTATATATATATATTGTGCTTTCGTGGCCTCTTTAATTAGACAAGGCTGGTCACTTTCAGACAACATTTATCTGCGCTCTGCATCAATACTCGCGGGTGGTTGGTGGGCGATTCCGGGAGGGTCTCCTTCTGTCCTAACATTCCGCTAAGTTCTGTCTATCGTCTTTGCCTCTTCCGACCTCAATATGACTATTATTGTGATTTTTTTTCCAAATTCAGACTCAAAGTATCAGTACACACAGAGACACACACGTAGAAAAATGGAATCTGCCCAGACTAAAGATCCCCAGATTCTGACGACCGAACTTTATCCAGCCAACACCGCGCATAACAAACAGTCTGACCTAATACCCAGTTTCCTGATGCTACCCTTGTCTGCATTCGACTTTTTAAAGTCTAGGGCTTCCAAGGGAGATTTGGCGCCAAATCCACCGATAGACTGAAAGTATTTTTCTTGACAAATATGAGCTAAAAGACTTTCTTGAACTAAACATGATTCAAATAAATTAGATAGACCACCCAGCACCCTCCTACCTCCTTTTCCCCTGTTTTTTTCCCCCAAAAGCTACTATCGGAATCCGGCTTATTTCAAATGGACTTATCTGACGAGACTGGATCGTCTCCGGTTCTCGTAGAAAAAAATTGAAATCTTCTCCACAAGGAAGATTAGGGAATGCAAAATAAAACCATCTCTCATTTCTATGACGCCGAAAGGATCCAACTTTCCTGGTGTCAGTGTTTACAGGGGAAACTCATGTGAATTGTTTTAGTCGTACTATAGAGCTTATGGCAGAAGAGCAGTGTTTTGCACCCAACCCGTGTGATCTCATTCCGTAGTCTTCTGCTACATATTTTTTAATGCTGAAAATGCATAGATTAGCAAATATGTATTTATATATATATATATGAAAAACACAAACAAGCTTTCATGGATATGTGGGATGATTCTCTGTCTAATCAAAAAGTTTGGGGAACACTATGATAGTATAAAATCTGTCTTTATACTTGCGATATCCTGTCTGGGCCTCGCATTACTAGTACATGGTGGTGAGCATTTATTAACACTATTTGGGCCCGGCCGGTCTTATAGCTAGTTACTTCCTGATAACATGGGGGTGGACACCCGATATCAAAACCCATATTTCATACGCACTTAAAATCAGCGATGGAACTCTACGATTTTGAACATTTCGTCGGAATATCAAATTAGTTATCATAATCTTGAGATATCGTTTTTGTCTGCCCATCTGTACATCTTTCCTTCAAAACTTATGTTAACATAAAAAATTAGTGCGGTACGCCATACTCTCAGCAACCCACTAAATAATAATAAAAGAAATAAATAACATACCCAGCTGTAGTTTGGCGGGAGACTCAAGTGGTACCCAGAAAATGACCATTGTTAAGAGGGACAGCAGACCACATGGTAAAATTAGAATAAAAGTGTAGAAAGCCACCTTTCTCTTCAATCTTAAGCTGCAAAAGAACATAGGTAAATATTTGGTGAACATTGATTTAAAAAATAAAAACATCATCATCAAGGCTAACTCTGAAAATGGCTCGACTCATCTGCAAAAAAAGTAAGGTGCAAAGTGTTTTCTGCTGCATGTCATTATTATTTATTAATTAAGATTACTATTTAAACAAAATTAAATCCTTAGAAAAATTATTATTAGGCAACAATAAATAATAATAGTTCGTCCATCAGGTATGATGATGACCTTAACAACACCAGAGGAATAAAGAACAGAAATTGTTGAGAATTTCAACACATGGACAATAAAGAGAAGTAAAGGACACAGAGGACAGAATGGAAAGACTGTTCTTTCATGACTTATGGCTTCTCATGTGACTGATAAGTCCTATTTTTGCCCTGAAGACCCTTCCGCATAAGTGACAAGAGTGCTCCGTTGGTTCAGTACCACTGGGCCTTTTCTTGCGCCGTTCTCTTTTTTTGATAGCCTGCTGGACTCTGTCAGCTTCCCATGCTTTGCTGCCTCTGGTAAGGGCCGCCCTCCAATTTGCTCGATCAAGCGAGAGCTTTTCCCACTCACTCACATCAATGGCAAAGGCCTTCAGTGATTGCTTGAGAGTGTCTTTGTAACGTCTCTTTGGGGCCCCAACATTCCTCGTTCCATTGGAGAGCTCAGAGAAGAAGATTTGCTTAGGGAGTCTGGAGTCGGGCATTCTGACAACATGTACTGCCCAACGTAGCTGAATTTTTTTCAGGTGGCAGAAGATGCTCAATTCCTTGGCACGATTGAGGACCTCAGTGTCTGGAATTTTATCCTGCCATTTGATCCTTAGGATCTTTCTAAGGCAGGCCAGATGAAAGTGATTTAGTTTTCTGGCATGCGATTGGTACACTGTCCAGGTTTCAGCCCCATAGAGTAGGGTGGGAAGGACCACAGCATTGTACACTTTCAGCTTAGTGTCTGTGCGAATGCCGGCGACATCCCATACTCTCTTTCGAAGCCTGCCAAATGCAGAGCTGGCTTTGCTGATTCTTGAGAGAATTTCAGTATCAACACGAGCCGCGGAAGACAGTGTACTGCCAAGATAGGTGAAGTTCTCCGACCCCTTCAGAAGACTGTCATGGACTTTGATATTTGGGGTCACAGGATACTTGTCGTCTGGAGTAGGCTGATGGAGCACTTCCGTCTTCTTTGTGCTTATTGTGAGGCCAAAGTTGTCACAGGCACTAGAGAACTTATCAACACAGTTTTGCATGCTATCCTCATCGTGTGCCAGAAGTGCACAATCATCAGCAAATAGTAGGTCACAGACTTGAGTACTTTTGGTTTTGGTATTTGCCTGAAGTCTCCTGAGGTTGAATAGACTGCCATCAGTTCGGTACTTGATGCTTACCCCTTGATGAGGAGAGCTAAAGGCTTCTTGTAGCATTGCAGAGAACATGATGCTGAACAGAGTTGGGGCTAAGACACAACCCTGTTTTACCCCATTTGTGACAGCAAAGGGCTCTGAAACACTGCCATTGCTTTTGACTGCAGCTTGCATCCCATCATGAAACTGGCGCACTATTGTGATGAATTCGGGTGGACACCCAAACTTCGCCAAGATTTTCCAGAGGCCTTCACGACACACTGTGTCAAATGCTTTTGTGAGGTCAACAAATGTGATATACAGCGCTTTATTTTGTTCCATGCATTTTTCCTGAATCTGTCTGGCAGCAAAAATCATATCCGCCGTTCCCCTCTCTTTACGAAAGCCACATTGGCTCTCGGGAAGCAAGTCATTTGACGAGAGGTGATCAAGAAGGCGATTCAGAAGCATTCTTGCCAATATTTTGCCAGCAATTGAAAGTAGAGAGATTCCCCGATGGTTGTCACAGACTTGGCTGTCCCCTTTGTTTTTGTGCAGATGGATGATTGAAGCATCTTTGAAGTCCTGTGGCAGCTTCCCTGCTTTCAACATATGATTGAACAACTCGGTCAACCTTTCAATAAGCTTTTCTCCACCGAAGGCATACACCTCAGCAGGAATTGAATCCACGCCTGGTGATTTGTTAAAGGACATCTGATTTGTGGCAGTTCGGGTCTCATTTGCTGTGAATGGCTTGGCAAGAGCTGCATTAATAGGAGTCTGAGGGAGGCGGTCAATGGACTCAGTATTTATATTTGATGGCCGATTTAGCACACCTCCGAAATGTTCTGCCCAACGCTGAATTATGGCATTCAATTCAACAATGCGTGTTGAACCATCTGACGCAAGAAGTGGCGTAGTGCCAGAGCGGGATGGTCCAAACACAGCTCGGAGGCTCTCAAAGAACTTTCTAGTGTTGTTTGTGTCGGCATATTTCTGAGTTTCTCTTACTCGCTCTTCAAGCCAGTCATTTTTCATTTTCCTCAGCTTCTTCTGGAGTACACCCTTACATGCACGCAGTGCACCAGCTTTTGCTGTGGAAGAGGGGTCACTGCAGTGAGCTTGGATGAGACTATTTTTTTCTTTGATGAGCACTTTGATTTCATTATCATTATCATTGAACCAGTCCTGGTGCTTGCGGACAGGAAAACCAACTGTGCTGCTGGCGCAAGAGTGTACAGTCGTATTTAGGTCAGTCCAGCTCTGTTCAATGTTCTCAGGGTCAAAAGTCACGCAATCCAATTTTGAGGAGAGTTCTGATGAGAGCTCGCTCTGTTTCTCAGCTGAGCAGAGTTTTGAAACATTTAGGCGTTTAGGTGGCGCTTTCCCTTGAGGGCGTCTATTGCGCCTCAATGTTAGTCTGAGCTTGCAAACAATGAGTCTGTGGTCAGTTCCACACTCGGCACCACACATCGCCTTTGTTACAAGGACATCCTTTCTGTCAGTCTTCCTCACAATGACATAGTCTATGAGATGCCAATGCTTTGAGCGGGGATGCATCCATGACGTTCTGTTTCTCACGGGGAGACTAAAATTTGTGTTGGTAATGAACAGGCCAAATTCAGCGCACAAAGTAAGTAAGCGCAACCCATTGTTATTGCATGAACCAACTCCATGAGGGCCCAAAACATTTGGCCACGCTGAGATTTCGGAGCCAACCCTAGCATTGAAGTCCCCCAAGAGAATCAGCTTATCAGCTGCCGGGACAGAGCATATGACAGATTCTAGATCAGAATGGAACTTGTCTTTGGCTTCATCTGGGTTTGTCATGGTGGGCGCATATGCGCTAATGAGGGTGGCTGACTGGCTTTTCCCAACTGGGATCCTGAGTGTCATTAGCCCGTCATTTATTTCAATTGGCATGGACTGCAAGTTTCTGACAAGGTCATTTTTAATTGCAAACCCAACACCATGCTGTCTCGGTTCGTCTGCACCCTTGCCTTTCCAGAAGAAGGTGTATCCACCACTGAGCTCTTTGAGTTGGCCACTATCAGGGAGTCTGGTCTCACTGAGTGCCACTATGTCCAGGTTGTACCTGCTGAGCTCAATGGCAATAAGTGCAGTGCGTCTTTCCGGGTTGTTTGAGTTGTCCTGTAGTGTGCGTATATTCCAGGCTCCTAGCCTGAGTAAGCTGAATTTCTTTTTGTTTCGACCGCAAAAAGGGATCCCCACTGGTCGCGGTATACCAGTCAGGGTGATGTGAAGTGGGCTTTCTTTAGGGCACCTTTTCTAGCCCCTTCCTCAGTTGAGGTGAGCAGTGCTATCCTTAAATAAGGCTGCTCAGCTACTGTGGGTGCTGCCTCCCCACGCCTCCACTTCAATCGACGATGAAGCGACCATAGCCCACAGCCACCAACGTGTAGGTCTGTGCTAACAGCTTCCAGTCTATCCAAACCTGCTGCCACCGCACTCGCCCATCGCCGTTGGAATTTTGAGAGGAAAGAAGACGAGACAAAGATGAAAGAAGACGAGGTGAGTGTTAAGACTGGCGCAAAGAATTTGTTTTTAGTGAGAAAGAGCTGCGCAAACATCAGACTCACTCTCTCGCCTGGACACAACTTATCCAAGTGGCAAGACAGGGTCAAGACGACTGGAAATGTATCCAGGTGCAGGAGGATGCCAGAGGGACAGTCATATTGCCTGACCGGCTGCCTGTAGGCTACTCCACAGCCTCGCAGTCCCAACTGACTAGGGTGAAAGACCCAAACCAAAGAACACCAATACTGGTGGATGCTATGTGTCACGATATCCAGGCCAGAGTGACGGTATATTGCCATCTGCCCTATCAATCAACCACTGGCATGCTGCCGCCAGCTTCGAAGCTGCGTCCGGGAAGTTTGCTCAATTCTTCGTCTGTGATTTAGGCAAACAAGCCTATGACCACACCGCTACCGGGGGCCAATATGAAGGACTCAAGTACTGAGGGTCACATTGTGCCCTAGCATGTGGCCGTTGGGTTAGATGAAACCTCCTCCGCCCTGGCCGTTTGCACCGACAGGTGCACGCCCACTGATACCATGCTAGCGTACCAGTTCATGAAACAGGTTGTACTGGATTACATGTTACCAGTAGCAGATTTTTCTGACCTGACAATATTTTTGATCACTATCCTGTTCCCTAATTTCTTTCCTTTGATCAGTAAATAATAAATCAGCAACAATAAATAAACAATGTCTTATTGATGAAAACAGTGCACAACAAGATATGTCATGCAGTAAACTTTTACCTGTGGCGCTACATGTTCTGTTTCTATTCCAAAGTTCCGCTTCTTTGAATTTTGGAAGGGTTTTTTTTTTCTGTTTTTTTTTTCTTTGCCCGGAGAAATTCTTTTGTGAGGGAAAGGTCACGTTTTTACCCGTTCATTTCTGTTCTTTCGTGTGTGATTTACTATAATGTTTCTTTATTGTTTGTCCCGAACTTTGGGCTTTCGTTTCTTGTCTTGCCATTTCATCTGTGTGTCTAAAAATAATTGCTGACAACTCATCTCATAACATACTGACTTTTGCGAGTCACTATCTGTGATGAAGTTTAATTACTTAACGATTGAGAGAAACCAAAATAATGAAAATCTCATCCTCTCCCTTAACCGAAGGAGATAGGACATCTGGGAGGGAAATGGGGGTCGGGTGGGTGGGTGGGTGGAATATTTTCATATGACTTTTTTCTTTAGGTTTCTTTGCATGCTGTCGTTATATTGGATATTTTTGCTCCCTCCTCCCCCCTCTCTCCCCCCCCCCCCCACCCCCAAAGAAAAAATAATATCATCACTTTTCTTATCTATAATTAAATCGACATCTCATGAGACTAGAAAGAGGAATGAGTGGAACGAAAACTGGGACCAAGGAATACCCAGATGAATTACATTCTGATGTTAAACGATATTCGTGTCCGAAATTTGATCACTATCCTGTTCCCTAATTTCTTTCCTTTGATCAGTCTCTTGATATTATGTCACACAGATACGAATTTTATTATATAACATAAATTCATATTTATTCGATAATAAGAATATCATAATATGAATGTCAGTATTGGAACATACAAAGTCCATACAAATGATCAGGACAGAGCATTCTAGGGCTAGCAGCGCGCTGAGCCAAGTATGTTTTGCGTTGGTTTTGACCCAGACCTGAACATCCCAAGGCTAGGAGCACATAATATGCGATTTTCTGTTGTGTTGCTGTTGTGTCTTACTGTCATATTCCCATTCAGTGCTGGATGTGGGCAGGGGCTTTATGCGCTGCAGGCCAGTGGCCGCCACCAGCTGAGGGCCTCCAGAGATGGAAGTTAAATTACAAATATCAAAACCTTATTTTTTAATGTTTTCTTATAGGTCGTTCTCCTTGAAACAAATAGTATTATTTTATGAAAACCTCGGTAGGTATTATGTTGTAGAAAATGAATAAAATGACTTCAAGAATCCGAATTCGTACTTTAATTAATTATTAATGGCGGGGGAGGGGGGATCACAGCATCCGTAGTTCTGGGCCCTAGAAAATCGTAATGCTGCCCTGATCCTGCTGACCCTGCCATGAGCCTGTGTCTTGCATGTGTGCACACCTCTGTTCATTCGCCTAGCTTTAAAAATCGCACATGCATTCCAAGTCTAAGAATCAACTAGCGATACAAGACTCGTTTCAAAAATCTAACTATTGCTTGAAGTCCTGTTAACCTGTAGAGTCCACAGAGCAGATGCAAAACAGACTCGACACAATGCGCTATGGACCCCAGCAGCACAAAATCTACGGAACTTAAAAGAATTATATTAAGAAAATACAACAGTTTGACACCTCATTTTTATCTGTAACGAAAATCAATTCATACACTGTGCAAGAAAAATCAATTCATAGGAATGAGACAAAGTTGTTTCAAGATTTGGTTTCTTAAATCTCATCTGTACCGTTCGATGTTCTTATGACATGGCTTTCAAAACTGTCTGGGACAAGTTAAACAAGGAGCTGTGCACACTCCCGGCAATGTCATTTGATCTCATTTTTCCGAGATCAAAATAATGAACAGACCTGCTCGTTTAAATTTGGCAGAACTAATTCATTATCTAATAAATGTATGAAATTCAGGAATTCGTGGACAGTGATTACGTTTTTAATAAATTTGTGAATAGAATTGAACATTCCCCTATGTCTCACCTCCCTTCGTTGAGCATGTCCAGGTATAATTCTTCAGGCGTCTCAATGTTTAGTTACACAAGATTAAATGACACGTTGAGGAAAATGATTATTCATTGGGGGCTGGGGTTGGGGGTGGGGGATGTTGTTGTTGCCACTATTTCCGAAATGAAAGTGGCTATTTTCACGACATGTCGTGGAAATCGCCTCCGTGAAGTTTTCCACGACATGTCGTGGAAATGGCCTTGGTGAAGATTTTCACGACGTTTCACGACTTAATACAGCTACCCCAGCCCCTTTTCGCCTGATTAGTCAATCTGACTACCGCCCAATTGATACAAACTGACTAGACCCTCACGCCCCCCAGGTTCCGACCTCCCGCTCAGTGGGGGCCGCCATTTTGAGTCAGAAAACGGTAAGCTCTGATTGGATGAAAAACGTGTCGTGAAAAAATCTCTCCACGCTTTTTCCACGATATGTCGTGTGCCTAGACACTTCGTTCCGAAATAGCCCCTGTTATCCTACATTGACTGACTTTAAACATTTAACATTAATGGAACACTAATGAAGATGTCACAAGATATACCCGTTAAATCGCAGGCTAGGTTTTTTCTTGTTGATTGATACTCACGTGAAAGTCATATCTGGGTAAGGTTCTGGACAACACGTGTAGTACTTGACATTTTTCTTTCCTATATTTTCCACCACGTCCCACTCGTTGGATTGCATATAATCAGTCATATCCATCCGATGTAAGCCACCTGATAGAAATAATACAAAGAATAATACACAAACGGACTTTTCAGCGTAGTCCAAGTTGAAATATTCCAGGAATTGTTTCCTTGGAATTCCCAGCACTTGTTTTTTTTCCTTTCATTGCTACTTCAAGAGTTAGTTTTGTATGGTGTACTGCTGAAAATGACGGGGTACCCTGCTTTCTGAAGCCGCGGTACTAGTCTATGAGTAGGATTTTATTTTTCAATACATGCATGTTGGGAAAGGAAGGCAGGTAAAGGGAGAGAGAGAGAGAGCGAGAGAGAGAGAGAGTGAGAGAGAGAGAGAGAGAGAGAGAGAGCGAGAGAGAGAGAGAGAGAGAGGAGGATGAAAAAAAAAGGGCGGGGGGCGGGAAAATTCTGACATGTTTTATTAAAACGAAGCAAATTAGCACAAACAGCTGGATGAGTTATAACACTATGATAGCCCCTGGGCAAAGCAACAGGCTACGGCTCGCCCACTACGCAACTACTCAGAGATGTGTATGCATGAGACCTTGGGCAACACTGCCCAGTGTGCCCATATCATGCGTTAAGACGGCTGTAAGTTGGAGGCTATGTTCCCACTGTTTTTTCAATGGCTGAACGTACAACCATAGGCTTTCAGAGACAAATTAATAGTTAGGCTTTTATAAGGGGCCAGTTTGTGCATAAACTGTTCTGGAAACTAATTAGACAGCAAACAAAGTATTGTGAGGCTGCGGATTTCCTTTGCAACTTTTTAACAATCCGATTCTTAAATGGGGACCATCCATCTATAAATAGATCAGTGCCGTCTTAAGTAAGGCAAAGCTTCATGTTTCTAAAATAATTCAATTATGTAGGAAATCTTTCAGGATAATCCAAATCCTTCAGTTCCATAGCAGAAGATATTACAATAAACCGTAGTTTATTAGTCTTTTTAAGAGACATCAGCACCAAGTTTTGTAACACATCCCTTAACTGCAAGTTTCTTTTTCCGTTTATAGAGGGGGTAATCATGTTTGTGATATTATTTCAAAACATGCAAACTCTTTATAATATTGTTCAGTATTACCGTAGAACTACAGGGATTCTAGTCATTACGATGTCCGAAATAAAATAAGCCTGCATTGCATCCATTAGGAAGTTTCATTAGTGTGATGGGATTTAATGAAAACTTGAGCTCGATATAACATGGTCGGCAATTTATCCATGGCAATATGACGCTGGCACGACATCCCTTGGGCCTAGTTGGCAAAAGATAATTATAACTCTGTCTGTATTAAAATCGATTTCCGATTATTATTACGCGGAATGCCACAGACGAATATTCTGTTTTGGGGTGAAATCGAGATACCTTGAACAGTAATCGAGCCACGTTCCTATCCGGATTCAGTTACAAGACTCGGACACTGTGATTGTGCCTCTTCTACACAGGACGCCGCTATTTTGACTCCATTTGTGGGAGAAAGATCGTTTTATTCATCATCTCTGACACAATCGTCAGTTAATCAATTATTGCGGGGAAATCCCCAAGAGAATTAAGGTAGTGATGGAACAAGGGAACGACACATGCATTTGGTGATTCATTATTTACGTGGCTCTTAGTGTGTCGGAATAATTGCAACGCCATAAAAATGGAAATGAATTTCAACCCAGTGCACAGCATTGGAAATGATAGTACTGTTCAGCTTGTTAAACACAGCACACACTGCTAGTAAGAAAAGGAACTCTGGGAGGAAAGGGGGAGGGGGGGGGGATTGGCAAGCATAATCAATATCAAATACCAGAAAGATCAATATTTCGAAAACATTGTAAATCAATCGGATAATGGGAAGGTCTTCCCTCCGTCCGCGCCACTTACCAAAAAGTTAAACATAATAATGATGAAGACCTCACGTAACCCGCGCTTTCGTTCTTTCTTTCTTCTTTCTTTGTCCCATACAAATACTAAACCCAACCTTTTGATAAGCCCGCTCAAAAGTCCCCTCTTTAGTGTGTTTTCTTGACTGGCGCGGACGGGCGGAGAACCTCCCGGATAATGCATAGTTTATAAGAACTGATGTCCTCTAGCTCCCTTCTCCCTCCCCTCCACCCAAAGCAGACTCTTAGCAATATCAGAACCGTGGTGGGTGTGGTATTTTTAACACTGTTTCAATACTGCAACCCATATACATATATTAATATACTTCACAAAATTTTATATTTAACATAAAACACAAAATAGATTCAAAACAAAAGGAAAATAACAACATTCGTCAGTTTAGTTTAGTGCAGCTGTTGTCACCAATTAGGCCATGAGCCTTAAAAAAGAACAACAGAGCTAGAGACGAGATTTTTCTGAAATGATACGTATGTCTCACACTCCGAATGATCAGTGGGTTTCTTTCATAGAATGCGTACTTCAAGCTCACCTATGAAATCAATGTTCAGCATGTTACCATTGTAGGTCCATGAGCCGAACTTGAGATAGCAAGTCTGGTCGTCAAAGGGAAAGTACAGGGTGTCAAAGGCGCAGGAACTGTTGAGGATGGCCTGTGGCATCCATAGGAGGTGTCCTGTATGCTCGACCACCACAAGGGCCTCGCGTTGTTCTGACAGGCGATCGTCAGCGCTGCAGACAGAAACAAACACCATTCGTCTTTCAGGGAATCATGAGGCAGATCAAAAGAAGGAAAGACTGTTGAAGATGATAAGAAAATATTAATATAAGTTTACACAGGGAGTGAATCGGGTTATGCTGAATAATTGGACTGGTCTATTGACGTCTGTCTGCTCGCACACGCGCGAGCATTATAGCTAATTAGCATTGGAGGTCTAAGTTATACAGTCATGTAGCTTATTTGGTATGGAAGCATTTGCATAATATTTGACGCTGGCGTATTACTATACCTTGGTATGAAGTAATTTGCCAGCTGAAAATCAATGTGTGCTGTAATGTTACCGATGCTTTTGACTCTTACTGTGCTCATGCTCTTTGACGCTGTTTGTTTAAACGTCACTTCAGCTCGGGATTAATATCAAACAAAAAAGAGTTTTCTGACAGTCTGGTTACTTAGATATCTAAGTAGACCTTCATTATGTGTGTATGCATAATACAAGAGTTGCTTGCTAGCCATTTGTCTCCCACTGGCAGTCAATGGTACTCGGTATTTGGGTGGGGAGTGGAGGTGGGGGTGGAGAACAATTACGGAAGGTGAAACGAGGGTTAATAAGTCATTTTCATAATACTGGAATTGTGAAACAAAGAACGAGTGAAATTTGACTTGAGCGTGAAAACAAAACAGTCACTTTACCATACCAACGGCGGTAGAAACAGCAAGAAACAACCGCAACAATATCAGTAACAAACAGGACAGCAGTGTCTTGTGAATAAATTTCGTATACACCTCTGTCATCTGCTAACCCTGAATTCAATAGGGGGAAAAAAGCAGTCAAAGTTTTAAAAAAGGAGGTGGGGAGGGGAGGGGAGGGGGGGGGGTACCAGATGGTAAATTAATCTCAGTTTTACACGCAGTTAAATCCACTTTTCCTACTAATGTTTCCTGTTAAGATCCAGCTTGGTACATGATACAATCCAATGACAGGCTAGCGCTTGAGATACGAAGCTCACCATCTGATAACATCACTCTTTATGGCCGGTAGTTGAAATGGAAAACCAGTTGTCATCAGGGCACGATCTCTTATACAAATAAAAGGTTTTGTTGTTGTTGTTATTGTCTCAAACAAGGAAAGATAGAAACTAGCAGTTGAAGGAGAAAGCATATTTCTGATGAATGCTAACCGTTTATGGTATAATAAAAACCGAAAAAAAAAAGTGGATTATAGGCCTACAAGAGATTGATGAATGTTGGTGTTAATCTCTTACAGGTCGAATAGCAATTAACTGTCAAGCAGTAGACAATTTGAAGAAAAAAAAAGTATGGCCAAAGGCAAGTCGACAGAAGATTGGATTCAATATGTTTTACTACTTCAGTGAAAGAGCAGTCTCCACTGCATAAAATGTCTAAAGCGCATTATACTATATGTTTTCCTGGCACTCAAAGTTGTACCTGGCTTGAACTGTTCGTTAAACAATGGTAATGCATTAGATGCAGAACGCCAATCCCATCAATAAGAATCGTCCGTAAACTCTCTTGGACACGGCTCTGTTGAAAACACAGTGACGGAAACAATCCGAATATGTTTGAGATTGTACTTCCAGCTTGAGAGGATTTGCTAGAGGGTCTCTACAGTAAACAAACTCGCCATGCTTGAACCACTTCCATTCGCCACAATGAATTCACTTTGCTTTTTTTTTTTTTTTTTGAAGTCTGAACATTGTGCAGGTGCTGCCATGCGTTTCCCCATACAGACACCATTCTACACGGTATTGATGGGGAAAAGGGCCATTCACCTGATAAATCTATAGCACCAGGACAAAAACCCCTTGCAGCCTCACCAAGACAATGAAATACCCAGTGCTTCACTTGCTCTCTATGCAATGGACTGTGTGTAATTGACACCCAGTGTAAATATTGGAGATTCCACCAGAACCGCTGTGTATCGATACTGCTTTCATGTTTTTCTTTGTCTTTGTTTCCATTCCCCGTGTCCCCATCCCGCTGATTTTTTTCTTCTTTTGTTCTTTTGAGTAAATTCTGATTAGGTGGGAACACAGACATAATCAAATCAGGCTTGATTTTTTTTTTCAAGTCTACATTCCTTTTTTTTTTTTTTTGAATAACACCCAGGGTGAGTGTCACATTAGAAATTAGAGGTTTCTGGATAATTGTCACTGATGGTTCCTTTCAGTATTGTTCTCATTTTCCTATAGGCCCACAAAAAATGTCTTTAAATAATCATTCGATTTCATATAAGTGTCACTATTTCTTTTATCATTTATTTTAAAATTTCCCTACTAAAGGCGCGGCTGGCATTATAAACAGACATTCACGCCTACTCAGTGCCAGCAATGATAACTTCGAAAAAGAAAATTACATATGATTTTGATAACCTTTCCACATCGGAGCTAATTCTAGAGCATAACGGCATGGATATGACTAGTTACGAATGTGGAAGTAAGTGACTGGTTAACAAAAGAAAATAGGCCCGTGATATTAATGAGAGACCAAAATACACGGTACACGTGCACTCCTTACATTTTTTCTATCTCGAGTAGGATTTCGTGCTGTTTGACACACGACAAGTAGTGCATTAAATTCGATCACCACTCCCGAAGATAATTTTTTTTTATATACTTTTCTCAGTTAATCTTGTCAAAATCTTGTAAAAAAAAAAAAAAGTCCAAAGTGTTGTCATGCGCGGCGGTTTTATATCTACACCGATTCACTTAAAATTGTCTAGGTTTGCTCTCAGACTGAGAAAATGATTCCTAGAAAATTTGGCAGGCCCTCGAATTGTCTACGAATTTTCAGAAAAACGATTTTTCTACTGATTTTGTTTCCAAGTGGTCCATGTTTAGAAAATAAAACAAAACAAGCACTATTGGGAAACAATGTTCGACATCTGTTCAATTTGATGCCATCTCCCTTCCACAAAAGAAAAGATGTGACTTTGTAAGGAAGAGATGGGCATATCTGGCATTGTAGAATCTATCTGAGAGATAGGGGAGAGAGGGTGAGAGAGAAACGATGGGAGAGAGGGTGAGAGAGAAACAATGGGAGAGAGGGTGAGAGAGAAACAATGGGAGAGAGAGGGAGATAGAAACAGAGAAAAAGAGAGAGAGACAGAGAAAAAGAGAGAGAGAAAGAGAGAAATAGAGGGAGAGAGAGAGAGAGAGATAGAAAAAGAGAGAGAGAGAAAGAAAAGGAGTTAGAGAGAGGAAAGTAGAGAGAGTGAAAACAACAGAGAATAGAGGGAGAGAAACAGGGGGGAGAGGCGGGGGGAGAAACAGAGGCAGAGAGAGAGAGAGAGAGAGAGGCAGAGAGAGAGAGAGAGACAGAGAGAGAGAGAGAGAAACAGAGAGAGAGAGAGACAGAGAAACAGAGAGAGAGAGAGAGAGGGACAGACAGAGAGAGAGAGACAGAGAGAGGAAGAGACAGATGGCGCGGAGATAGCTTTATCCAGGGCAAAGCTGGGTACCTCATCTAGTATTAAAAGAAAAAACAGTTCTAAGGCGCTAACTTCTCAGACCAATTATTTACCAACTGGTCGCTGACTAGTCTAAAATAGATTACGCTCAGTATGATAATTATAGAGAGGAAGGCGCTGGGTATACATAACGCTACCTTAGTTTTTGTTTGTTCCAGCTCCACGTTTTGCACAACTAAGAAATTCCACGTTAAACGTTTGTGGCTGGTGCTAATATTATGATAAGGAGTTATAATAAATCGGAACTGCGAAACAGCTTGATAGTGCCAGAGCGTATTTTAGACAAGTGTCCAAGAGTGCATTGTTATATATCTGTTCTACGTACTAAGAGATCTCCAGTTTTGTTTTTTGTTTTTTTCCAGAAAATGGAAATAGAACAAACAAGAATTACTAAGGTTGCGATATTAAGAGTGCATAATATTGTGTCCACAATGTTATAGTTTAGACTTTACGAGTGGTAATTTAGGTAAAACACAGTTTAATCCGAGACTCGCAGGATTCTGAGGCAGATCAACTTGCCAGGTTTCGTCCAACGCGTTGAGGGGCATATCAACGATGTCAACAATACAGTGTGCGCCTCACCTCTTCGTAAAAACAACAAAACTAGACAGTAATAGTAATAAAACAGCATGACTCAGCAAAGCTTTACGCTCCCAGTTTGCGTACAAACTAATGAGAAGGACTAGATCTAGTTCGTCTCGGTATTCCGTGTCTCAGGTTTAATGCTATAGATCAGTGTGTTCTCAACCTGCTTTGTTCCACGGCCCCACTTCAATTTACAGGTTAAAAACGTGCGATCCACCATGATCAGACAAATTAGCATACAGTATATACAAAAAAAAAAAATTGAAAAGTTTTACATATTCGATATGTTTACATTCAAAAAGTTTAATTAAAACTTTATTTCATAAATAAACAACAGTTTATCTGTACAGTTAAATTAAAATACACTATAAAATTAACGTTTCTATGACCAATCCCTACCCTCCATTCTGAAGCCCCACGTCCCATCAAAGTATTGCCTCGCCCCATCTTGAGAAACTCTGTTTTAGGTGAAATTTTGCGGATTAGAACTAACCTGAGCTGCTCAAAGTTTAGTAATAAAGTAATGCCATTCACAGCCCAGGGGGCTGATGGAAGGCTGTGAAATGATCTGAGGGAGATTGGACCAGGATAAAAGGTGAAGGAAACATCCAAGCCAATGGGATCATTAGTAAAAGCCGTTCAGGAAATAGGTCCTGGCATGTCAGGGCGCCTTGCGTGTGGACCCGGCCGTATCCCAGAAAATTAACTCGAATGAAAAGAGAGAAGAAAAATAAAAATCACTGGGAATGTCCGCTTGAATTAAAACAAGAGGTGTCGATTTTCCGTTCGCTCATTGAGTCGACCTGTAGAGTCCAGGGGTCTAGCGTGAGTTATCAAAGCCCGGGACAAGGCAAGTATTGCGCCCATCGACCCGAATCCCTTCCACCAGTCCAGTATTGAATCCCTTTACCCTCTAAGCACGTGTATTGTATTGGAAGACAATTAACGTAAAATGCATTGAATTCTAAGACAGCCAAATTTAGTAAACATCAGCTGGTTTTAATTTGAGCAAATGTTTCAACAACAATATTGGAATCTCTTTCAGCTGACGATATTGCTAGGTTACTCAGCCTTCGCTAGCTTATTGCAGATCTCTGATATTTTTGTTTAATTTAAATTTTGAGAAACTTCTCCCACAACTGGGAATTAAAACAGTGATAATTTTGAAATTTTGCGCCCCTAAGAATTTTGCCCCCAGGGTAACCGCCCTTGTGTCCCTGCCCCACGCTGCGCCAATGTTGTAGACGAAGATACAAGCTGACGCATTCAAGAAAGCTAATTTCTAATTCCATTTGCTCAGATTCTCGCCTCCCTGTTGATTAGACTGGTCTGGTCAAAGAATTAATAGAGGAAAGTACACAGGAGGAAAGGTTTAATATCCATGGAGTGGTGGATTTGCCCTTCACAACGGCGTCAATAGAATCTGTGGCATGTGACATCCTGAGCTTTGTTCTTCATTCTAATGTTACTGCAACGCACAGAACTAAGCAACAGACCTGACTAGCTAACGTTCTTTATCTTAATAATCTTATCATAATTTCACTTATTCAGATGGCGGCAAAACATTTCCTTTTGACTCAAATGTCCATTTAGCAGGAGAGCGTAACTATTATGAAAGAAATGCTGGACAGCAACTTTACATGTTCTTTTTTTTTCTGATCACGGTCTCTCTCTCTCTCTCTCTCTCTCTCTCTCTCTCTCTCTCTCTCTCTCTCTCTCTCTCTCTATCTATCTATCTATCTGTCTATCTATCTCTCTCTCGTTCTCTCTATCTCTCAATTTCCTTCTCCCTCTGTTTCTGTCTGTCGGTCTCTCCCTCTCTCTCACATAAGCTCTGTGTGTATGTGTATGTGTGTCTCTCTCTCCCCCACTCTCTGTTTCTCTCTGTCCTGTTCTCTAACTTTCTCCCAATCTCCCCTTCTTTCCATCTTTCTCTTTCTCTCTCTGTCTCTCACCACTCACTCTCTCTCAGACTCTCTTCCCTCGTCTCTCGCGGTCTGTCTGTCTCTTCGTGTCAGTCAGTCTGCCTGCATGTTGGTTCATCTCTCTCTCTTCTCTCTTTCTCTTTCTCTCTCTCTCTCTCAAAAGTCTCTATTGAACGAGTAAAACTATTATTTATGAAATCATATGACAAACGATCGGAACACTGAAGGAATGGAACATCGTTCTTTTCATTTTTTATGGGTTTTTTTTGTTTGTTGTTGTTTTCTAAACTTAAGACACACGAATTTGACATCAGAAGGTCCACATTACTGAAAATGCAGCAAAATGAAAAAAATAATAATAATAAAAGAGGAAAATATACTCTAAAATAATATACTGAGATTTTCCAAATACAAAAATATCGTTGCCACTTTCGGGGGAAACCAGCCATGTTCTATTCATGATACTTGTCCAATGGTCAAAGGTTCTTATCTAGCCCAACGATTGGGTCAGACGATGGGGGCAATTTGGCCAAGCATCTCTCAGCACGCATCCTTAGCCGTGGTCAGTGGCAATTGGATTAAATGAATCGAGACAGGGGGTGGGAGGTACTGGGCGAGGAAGGTTCTGGAGATAGATGGACGCTGCCAGAGAGACATACCATTATCTCCTCCAAGACACTGGGTGAGGTAGCGCTGGGGGTCTTCGTACGATACATCATATTATGTAAAGATCTATTTTGGCTCTAGACAATTCCGAACACCGTGAAATACATCGATATAAAAATATATCAAGATTATGTAATAAAATAGATATATATCACAGATTGGGCAAGCGCTCAATTCAGTTCAGCTGCCTTCTCAGCCAGACAGTCGTAAATATCACGCCTTTACGCTGTTAAGTAAACGACAAAATCCTACGCTTTCCTACGGAAAGTTGTATTGCTTTGGGGTAGTTTTTTCCACTTGCCGTATTGAATTCTATACAAACCGCAAAGATGAATCTGAACCAAAAAGGTGGGAACGTATTAGCAAGACCGCATGGTTGGGAGAGACGCAAGAGAAGACAATACTTTACGTTATGTTGCGTTTCTCACGTAATATACAGTCATACATTCTGCTCAGTATGTTGTAGGCTCTTTTTTTCTTTTTCTACAGTAATCTTTCATTCTCCGTCTCAGTGTCTGTCTGCATTTCTCTCTGTCTGTCTGTGCTGTGCTGTCTGGCTGTCTGCCTCTCTCTCCGTCTCTCTCCGTCTCTCTCTCCCTCTCTCTCTCCCTCTCTCGCTCTCTCTCTCTCGCTCTCTCTCTCGCTTTCTCTCTCTCGCTCTCTCTCTCTCGCTCTCTCTCTCTCGCTCTCGCTCTCTCGCTCTCTCTCTCTCTCTCTCTCTCTCTCTCTGTTCCTTTTTTGCCGGCCGGTCTTTAGATCTTGGAATTAGGGAGATACTGCTAATGTTGAGACAGATATTCAAGCACTGCTCCTGACTCACAAGCGTTTATATAGATGGTAATTAAAACTTTGTCACATATTGAAGTGAGACATTTGCATTCTAAAAATCCTCTACAGCCGAGACATAATGATACGGTAAGAATCACTTTACTATCCCATGAGGGAAATTCACTTCCGTAGTGCGTTCAAGAACACATATTATATTATGGTACACATATCTAACGCATCATTACATAGACATGTCATAATTCAACTGCAGGCTTATAATATGGATAACATGGCATGAAACCTGAATAAAATCTGGCACACATCTCGCTGTACAGTCTTGTTGAGGCGAATTGCGGAGGGCAAAAACACTATTAGAGTCTAGACTTACTGTATCGAGTATGAATGGGAAAAAAATCGAACATGGGTAAAATTATGAAACGCTTATGAACGAGAGTATAATGAAAATGTCAAGCGAACAGGGCCTGTAATTATAACAATTATTGAGACACAATGTGAGTTTGACATTTATCTTGCTAGAATTTGGTTAGCCGCCGAGCATTCCCTCGGTACAGTACATCAAATAAAAGTCGGAGAAAAAAAAAAGTCGAATACAGCAAACACGATGTATATCTCACAGTGCGGAACACGATTTTGTAATACTTCAAGTACGGTGGTCGATTCCTAGCAAACTTTGGGTTTACTTTTGGGTATGTCAAATGTGACATTTCGATTCCCTGGATATGAGTGTTGCGTAATATATAAAGACAAACATGATCCGAATAAAAAAGAAAATAATACTAAAATTTCTGCAGTCTGGGATAACCGACTTTCCCTTCCTCCCCCGCCCTCCCAACACCAGTAATGCTGGGGAGATCCCAACACCAGTTAAGTGCTGGGGAGACTCACTGTACTGTTCAGTCCAACTCAGCGCCGAACGACTGTACTGTAGTTAGGCTACTGTTGAAGTGGCTGCAGCAAACGGGAAAAAGTATGAAGAGTCAAATTTCTACGGGTGGGAGTTAAGACTGGGAGCTACTGCCAATTCACTCACGATCCTGACTATAAAACATTTTGTTAGATCAATGTTATAAATAAAACTTAAAAACCAACCAAACAAACAAACATTTACAAAACTGTGCCACGGAGGTCTCATTTCTGCACCAACTCATTTTGAAATTTTCAGCACAGCATCATCCTACGAGACTGAAGACGAGACCCTGAGAGTTTGGCGGCCCCAGGTATTGTCTTGTCTTGGAATTTTTTGAAAATCATTTTTCCGACAATTTTGTTTTCTAGTGGCCAATATTGTTTTTGTTTTTTTGTTTGTTTTTGTTGTTAAGGACGATAATAAAGGCCCTACATGGTCATATTCAAATCTCTGCGATTTCTTTGCAATAAACCAAAACTACGCGTAAAAAGAAAATATGAGCAGATATGTCTCGACGGAATCTATCTGAAGGAAGGGGGGGGGGGGGGGAGAGGGGCGAAAACAAAATAAAGAGCGAGAGAGAGAGAGAGAGTTAGAGAGAGGAGGAGGGATGGAGAGAGGAAGACAGAAGAGACGGGGAGGGGGACAGACGAAGGTTTTAACCATCGAAATGCCGGATACCTCAGCTAGTATAATAAATAAAAAATAATAATGACAATCGATACCTGTTCCCCTTTCTCTGCGTTGCAGCAGGAAAACATTTACTAAAGACAGATTTCAAAAATGGCTCGAGTATTATTAGACATAATTCCCAAATGCTCGCCCTTCAATTTATCCTTGGACATTTGGCGTAACGAACACTGATTCTTCACATAAATCGTGACAGAACAAGGTTAGATGCGCATTAGAAATGATTCAGGCGAACTAATTCGATTTTGTGATTTGTGTGCACAGGGAAAGAGAAAGAGAATGTACCCCCAGTAGGCGTACGGATCTTTTACTGCCTATGAAAAATGTATACGAGGGGACGTTTTCATAGATGTCAGTGTGATGTAGTTAATTCGGTGAACACCAAACATTAATGTTGTTGGTGGTTTTTTTTTTCTTTCAGATCGTATTTTGGAGAATCGCCGATTCAAAGACGGTAGAAAAATATAAATCAGTGGTTCTCAATGTGGGAGATATCGCTCCCCGGGGAGCAATTTTGATATCCAGGGTGGCGAAAACGTAGGGGTGACAAGGGGGAGGGGGGGACACGATGGAGGAGGGTGATTGGGGGGGGGGGGGTGAATGGAGGATGGCTTGGGGGCAAATACAGGGGGGGGGGGGCTACCACTGACTTTTTTAACATCACGTTAGATGGGTTTATGTGTCTTTTTGGTGCATTTGATAAAGAATGCTTTCTGTTTGTAATGATAATCAACACGCCTAATGTCATTAATAAGGCTTTGAAAAACTTGACATCATAGTTTGTCTGTAGTCTATCTTCATCTGAAATGTATTGATATATTTTTCTGGGGGTTTCAGTTGGGCTCTTTCTGGGGGTTGGGGAGAGAGAAAATTCCTGAAAAAGGCTGAGAACCATTGATACAGATGATGCATTTTTAATCAAAACGTCTCTGCCACGTAGGAAGATTGGAATCTCGCAGACTACGGCATCTTTGGCGCCACAGATTGGAAAGCTCGGATACCACAGCGACCAGCCAAGTTCATCGAGGTAATCCAGTGACATTGTGTGCAAAATGATAAATCTTGTACTGCTTTTTGATGACGCCGCTTACCGATTCCGATACTATGACTAGGCTGGAGCTAGGATACCAAAAACAGACATCCGATATTAGCATGAGATCTCTAAGGCTTCCTGTCATAAAACCTAAGTCATATTATTGGACGGGCTTCTCTTGGCACCAGCTGAATCTACTATCGGAAACAGTTTTATCGTTTGGAAATAAGGTTGTATATTACTAACGCTCCGGCTCAGAAACAAACAAAAAAAATTACAATAAATCAGAAATAGAAAAGAAAAACAACATCTGGCGTTGACTTTTTTTTTTTAACATAATTCTGTTTTAATTGTATTTGTTTTCCCGTTATACCGAAAGCTTGCCTCGCTGCGTTTTTTTTTTCTGTCTCTTTGTAACATTTCTTTATTGTTTTTGCTGTCAATAATATATAAATTAAAACGTGCTCGCTGAGAACTAGAACTGTAATATTGTCGTTTAATAGGAATTCTAATAGCCATACAGACAAGTACTTCAAGTCTGGGTAACAATAATGCCGAATGTCTTATAATTACAAAACCAGGAAGAACTCAAGTACTGTTTTAGACGATTAAATGAGTCATTAGTAAAATGTCAACAAGAAAAAAAAAAAGAAATCGCGTCCGCCATCCGAAATTATACTTTGGAAGACAGTAAAAATGCTAGCTTTGCCTGTTAAAGAATCATCAGCGAATGTTAATCTTGGAAGGCTGTAAATATTCTAGCTTGCTGTATTAAAAAGGTCACCCGCGAATGTCAACACGTCCACAATCCAGACTGTGATTTGAAAGATTGTAACAATGCTATCTTCGTCTATTAAAATAGTTATCCGCGAATGTCCAAGCTGTACTTTGAAAGACTGCAAGAATGCTAGCTTTGACCATTGCACGCGTCATCCGCGAATTTCAATACGTTCGAAATCCAATCTTTACTTTGAAAGACTTTCAAAGTGCTAGCTAGTAGCTTTGTCACTATTACAAGAGTCATCGGCAATTGTCAGTATATCCACAAGCCGAGCTGCACTTTGAAAGACTGTCAACATGCTACTTTTGTATCCGGGACAATTAGAACAAAACACTGTGGCTGATAACCCAGCAATGTTTCTGTCGCATGCATGTTAAAGGAGACTTTGGCACTGACGCCAGAGGCCCATTTATGGATGTCAACTTGCTCCCTGGGGAGCATTGCTGTGAAACGCATCTGTAGCTCTTGCGTGAGAAAAAGCAGTTAAATACGCTCAATATGCCTTTGCTAGTTTGCTCGTGCGAGAGGCTGTGAACACATTTTTGGGTGTTAGGATAGCATAATCTTTCTCTCTTGCTGTTGAATGGATCGTTGACAGTTATCCGACGTATCGTGTGTGCAGTTGAGAGAAACAGATACGATTAAGCTCTATTTTTTTGTCTTTCTTCCAGTTTGTCTGTTTTTTTGTTTACGCGTACTTGTTATAAAAAATGAAATTAAAAAAAAAAAAAAATACTGAATTGAACTCCACCCATTTGTCTCATCTCAGAGCGGATATTCATTAGATACAAGGAGACAGGTCATGAAGGGACAGACAAACTAGGAGAGAAACAAAGGAAAGGAAGAAAGAAAACGCAAAGCAAAGAAAAGACAGGCAATGAAAGAGGTCATGTTCTCAGGCGATTGTGTAAAAAGCAAAGACGGACTCCGTTTCCAAGTTGTAGTTTTAGTTGAGTAAGAAAGGAGTCAGTCAACAGGATAAAGGTCATATTGTGAGCAGAGAAAAAAGTAAGATGATAAAGAGAATGATAAGACAGAAAAAGACCGTATCAGAAGAGCCCGAATCAGCCACGCGTCTTCTAGCCTCAGAGATCTTGTTGTCCTCACTGGAAACCACTCAGTAAACAAGAGGGGGCAAATTGGGAGTAAGGGTGCTGTTATTACATTCGGAGCACCCGTTTAAAGTGTTCATTGACGTTAATACAAGTAGCCGGATATACTTATGTTTTCTTTTGAAATATGTGTTTGTGGGTGGGGGGAGGGGCGAGGGGGGGGGGGTATAAGGAGTTGGGAAGTGTGTAAGATGTGCATAAAATGTTATTGTTACACAGCCTCTGATTAAGGATTTGGGATCTCTCTTCTTAACAGGGAGTTGGAATCTCGGTAAGAAGTGCATAAATTTTCATGATTTTCAATATTATACTATATTTTAACAGGGATTTAGAATGTCAGTAAGATAATTATGCGTACAATTTGAAGTTCAGGCAGGAAAAAAAGCGTTGTGCTATATAGCATACAGTTTCTTTTCCATTAACCTAAGGAAACATACTATCAGATTACATGCCATGCGACGCATAGTGACAGTTGCCTTGAAACTTGGAGTGCCAGTGTTTTCTTCTTTCTTTCCCCGTTTCATACTGAGTGTGAGGAAATGAAGAGAGCACTTTGTAGATTTTTTTCCCGAAGGCGGACACTTGACATTCAGTAGTTTGGCTAAAGAAGAACAAAATCGCCAATAGCTATGGTAAAGCTATCGATTTCACAGAATTTCGGCAGCATCCCTAGTCCATTTCATGCACGGTTCAAACCATTAGACGCTCAGTTGTATGTCATCCTCGCCTGGTTAGAAAGAGGGCCAGAGGTACCACAGCTCAATGTCTTTTATTGCTTCCGATAGGTACTTGGCCCAGGTGACACCAGGCATGTCTATTTTCACGTCCTGCCTTTATTTGCCATATCTAAAAACATCATAATGAGATTTCTTCCATGTTTAGAATGCTTATGATAATGTTATTTTGCGTATTACATCATCTATAATGTTACATGTATTATAATAATGTTCCGTGTCTGCCTCCTTAATTGATGTTATTTCCACTCAACGACCGTAGCCTTCCTGTGCCTGGTGTTCCAAGTTTGAAACATGTCACCTGGTGTCCAGAGCACCATTTTAGAAACACTTTCTAGTATATTTTTCCCAATAGATATTTAGTTTTCTGTATTTATTTAACTTTTACATTACTTGTGTTTCAGAGGTTTTTGATTTGACTGCAGTTTGTGTAGCGGAACCACATGTAAATGAGTCCTTAAAGATATCTAGAACCCAAAATAATGTATCACTGTGAGTGCAGAACGCGTGCATGTGTTGCTGCCTTGATAACAACACAATTACTCCAGATATCACTGTAGTCCTTGTGTTGAAACCCCTTAATTTTCTATCATAGCCATGCTTCCTCTGCTGAGATAATTCATGATGTCTACATTTTTTTATTTTTTTTTTGTCAGTGTGATGTCCTTTGGGGTGCATTTCCACATCGTCGACATCTTGTTAACTGTGAGATGCGACCTATATAGAAGAATGACAGCATTGTGATTAAAGTGAACTAGTTCACGCACTGTATCTCGCCAACACATCTTTATAGGTCAGTCTTCTCCAAGGACAGATAGCTGAACGGTATGGCCACACCGCCCAATCTGTTAGATTGATTCCTCTGAGGATCTGACCCTGGGGCAGTCTCTCACGAGAATATACATCTGACGACGTCTTGTCCTGGAAGAGCCTTAAACATCCAAGCAATGCATTCTCTTACTGGATTCGGTGGAGAACGGAGAACAACGCATATAAATCTTGATGTCAGTATCATGTGGGTACCAAAGAAATTCTGTGTCTCAGGCTCAGCATTCCGACTACGTTGTCCAGAGGTCCAGACTGGGCGGCGGTATGGGTGCAGCCAGCAAACTGGAACACAATAATTATTCCCACCTGGGATTCCGATTAATTTTCGAAATTGGATTGGCCACCATCTCTTGTGCTGTCTTGTGCTATATATATGTATATATATTATCCTCCATTATATAATACATTTTATCCATCGAGATATCTGAAAAATCCAGTCTTCCACATGTTTTAACATCCCATTACAAAATTACAAAATTCCACAAAGACATTCTTTCTTTCGGCCTTTTTATTCAAAATTTTTGCTCTTCGAACACCCACTTCATTGACAACCCTTCTCCTCCGTCTCATACCCCCCCCCCTCCCCCCCCCCCTTTTTTTTTCACCTGTGACTGCTTAAAAATAAACAACCATCTTGGATTTTGCGAAGTCTTGGATTTTGCGAAGTTTAGGAAAACCCATGAACCGTATGAAGTGGAGTTTGAGGTCAGAAAAAGTCGGACTGCAGAAGTTGATAGTGAGTTAAAACCACCTATCTTGCTAAATTAAAGACATCCATCAAATAAACTTTTCGTCGTTGATTGAGATCATGGCATATGAAAAGGGTAAGACCTAAGACCTAAGATCAGTATGGTTTCGTAAAGATCTGTCATTCTAAACAACCTCGGCCACCAACACTATTAAAATGGGAAACCTCCTTCCTATCAAACATTCGTGCCTGAACATAACCGCAATACTGAAGATCATTCTAAGGACTATTTTCTGCCGCAACATTAGCTCACAAACCTGGCTTACTACAGACACCGGACAGGATACATTTTTAGCGTTAATATGTCCATGTAAACTTCTTAGGCGACAGAGTAATGTTCGAAGTGTGCTTGCTTGTTCCAATTGTGTATCTGTTAGTTCAATGCCATTCTTTTCCTAGAACCCTCAAATGGAAGCAAAGGCCTAGTCTATTCAAGAGCTTGCCTTCAACAGTGTAGGAATCGATCAGTTGGGTCGATGAAGAAAGAATAGAAGTCGTGAAAATTTGTAGAAGAGAAAGACACATTAATTAAATCTTTATACATGGGCGGGGAAGACTGAATATACCCTTGGGGCCACAGCTGAAACAATGAAGACAATACACATTTCTGGCAACGCCCAGCTAAACACGTTATGCGGAAAACAATACATCCTGCAAACCCCAGTGGTATGAGGTCACTGAGACTGTGTAAAGTATGAGAACAAAATTATTTAATAATTACATTTCAATATCTGTGAGTGTGAGATGATATTATTTTTGATGTCCTAGTTTGTCCTAGTATCCTAGGTATCATAAAATATAATAAAGTACAAGTGTAGGAAAATTAATACATCCCACAGATCCTACTAGTATGACGCCATTGGGAGTGTGTGGACCATGAGAAAAAATACTGGCATTTCAATATCCGTGAGACGGTATACTTTTTTGTTGTCCTAGAATCCTGATGTCCTAATGTCCTAAAGTATAACAAAGTTCTTCATAAGTCAGGTGGCGAAGATAGTAGTCCATAGAAGAAACTGAGACAAAATATTTCAGATGTATAACTGGCCTAGTCCATACAAATCGATCAGTTTTCCCTCAGTACTGGGCCAACTTGTCCTGTCGTCTTTGGGTGAGACCTTTCGACGTCTCTAAATGTTGACACGGTAATTGTCGATTCTTGTGCAAGCAGAAAGACTCTGGGGCGTCTGGCGCATGCTGTATTCATTAAATTATTTTAACCAGCGCCGACGGCGAGAGACCAGATGCAAAACCGAGGCGAAATGCAAATGGGTCGGGGGAGGAAGATGACAAGACGCGAGCTAAGGCTAAGCTTTAGAAAGTGCCTCGTTGAATGTATCTTTGAGGAACAACAAATAAAATTAGGCTATTTCTGGCTAAGATGGCAAATATGTGCAGTTTTTTTTTTTTTTTTTGGTTACACAAAATCGACAGGGAAAACCTCCTTCGCTCCTGGTCTTTCCTATGCTATCAAGACACTCTGGATTTTCTTTTAACAAGTGAAATTGGGAGAGCGAGGCCAGAGTAACTCCTATTAACTGAAGGAACTCTCATAGAGTTGTTGTTATTCTCCTATTCTGCAGTGCTTTTTTAAAAATGTATAGTCATCTTGTGTGTTCAATTTTCTTTAAATTGGTATAGTAATAAATGCATTATGTATTGTTATCAAGAACTGCGTTATAATTAACATAATAACAACCATAATGTGTTGGCAGAATTGAACAATCTTGAAACAATTCCGAGGGGTCCAGCATACATAAAACTTCCAGCTATTAAGAGTTAAAACCGCATTAAGAAATGAAATAATGTACGTTACTACTGAGATGCGTTCACTGGGTCCGCTTTGGGCATCGGCAAAGGTTTCGTTGCAATTATAATCCTAGGATCAAAATACTCGAACATGTATAATTATGGCTTTTAGTTATGGGGTGGTAGCAAAACCAGTGGCCGTATGCATAATCAATGCGTAACCTAAAGTAAATACGTTGACTGGTGTTAACGCAAGAAATGAATACAATTTCTCGTGTTAACACCAGTCAACGTATTTACTTTAGTTTACGCATTGATTATGCATACGGCCACAGAACCCTCTGCTTTTGTAAAAGATCTCAGTATAATGCACACAGCGAACATTTAAGTACGTCACTACGACGTAAATGTGCACAGAATTTCCGTAAGGCTGGTATAGTTAACGCAAGGACGGATTTCCAACATCAAACCGACGGTCGCTGGCGCGATGTTGTTACCAGCGAAGCTAAGTCAGAACGATATTTTTGGTATAAACAAACTTGGGGGTCATATCTGCTCTTTAGGTTATTGGCTGGATAATTATTATAATCATCTGCATTTTACTCAGGTTACTACGCAAAGTAAGTATGGAGACATGGCTTATTTACTTACAAATTATAGAGTAGAATATCAGGCAGCCATATTTTATCTGAAGGCACTCGGATGCTGGTAACGTTGTCATGTTCTGATGGTGTCCAGCGTAATAGTAAGTCTCGCCATTTCTGAGGGCAGAAAGAACAAAAGAACATGACATCAAACAGCATAAAAAATGTTTTACTGAAACCTTCACTGAACTTGGAAAACGAAAGGCGAGACATAACCCAGTTTAGGTCAACATTTCAATATATAATTAAGAAACAACCAAAGTCGGTTTTTTTTATTAATGAAAATAAATGTAGACTCTCAGATCATACTTTGTAATTCAAATATAATCCCAAGGGCCTCCCGTCTGAGAATCCCCGATCTAAATATTTTCAATGAAAGAATTGTTTTGTTACTGTTGTTTTGGCCAGTTTTAAGTTCTTATTTTTTCTGCCTTTTTGGAAACAGTTAATTGTATTGTGTTTTCATTGTACCAAGACATCCTCACTCCTTATCTGGAATCTTAAATCTAAGTTTCTTCTTGTGATTATCAGAAATTTTACAGCCAAGATCTGTCAGCGTTGTTAAGCTGAAATTGTTATTTCGGTTTTACAAGTCGATCTCAAACGTTACCGTGACATATCGATTGTTACGTGTGTTTATGTTCTTAGATTAGCATTAACAAAGGCAAGAAAACCACGACATACAACGAAAGAAAGAAAGATATTGAGAGACGGAGAAAAAGAGAGAAGAGAAATTGCCAGACAGCATCTGGATTAAACTTGAAAGAAAGCAATTTTCTGGTTTTCGCTGTTCTAGACAGATTAATCACAAGGTTGTTTATGGTATAGACCAGAGTTCCTTGTTTTCGAGGAAAGACAAAAAGAAGAACCGAAGGAAATGTCATCAATGAAAAGTAATAACGCTTCAAGAAAAGAAAAGTTAGCACAACAAATGACAACAACAGCGACCGTGCACGAGTAGAAAGAAATGGTAAAAAAAAAATAATACTTTTTAATAATAAAAACAGTCGTGTCTGGCAATCGGAAACAGGTTACGCCTTTCAAAGTGAAATATAACAAGCCAGTCAGCGTCCCTGCGTCAGTCCGAGCTATATAGATTTGTAAAGGAATTCCGTGGAGTTGTTCAGGCCCGTGCAAAGCCACTAATAGGTCCAGGACAGACGGAAAATATAGACGGTACTTGTAATTGTTCATTAAGTATGTTGTTTAAATCTGTTGATAATCTATGTTCTTTAAACTTTGTCCCGAATCATGTTGGGTTCCCCTTGTCTATATTATTTATAATTAGTATTTACCAAAGCCCCCATCCCCTCGCTTTGCCGCCAGGGAGGGGGGGGGGGGAGGGAGTTCCCTCAAGTCATAGGCCAACTTGTCAACATGCTGTTTAAATTAATACAAGAATGTTACACAACATTAAAATCTATGCACAACTTTTAGTATGCAGAAAGGGTATAACAAATGCACATTCTGGCAATTGTTCAAAATGCAAAGTGGCACTTATCAAACTGCTTCATCAATATTCGATTTGTTGCAAACTCCTTATCACAATACCAAAACGTTTAGCGTTGAATTTCTCAGCCGTGCACAAAGTGCTGCTGGAACCAAAACTAAGGTCGCCAAATATGTGACCTGACTGAGTTTTGTTTTCACAGGTTTTTTGTTTTTTTTTTAAAAATAGTTTTAGGACAAAGTCAAGGGTTAGGATTAGTGTTAGCTCATTGGTTTCAACATCCTTTTCGGTGGGGGGGGGGGGGGGCGAACATGTCCCCAATAATATTATTGTTTTCGGATATAGGCCACAACTTGGTGATAAAAATCCTATTGTGATTATTTTGGAGGCATAATTCAGATAGCCTTTATCTAATTACGTTGATTAGGGAAAGAAAAACAACGAACAAAAACACATTGTAAAGACACTTACATAATGATACCATATATTTGTCTTGAGGATCTGGTTTTTCTCGTCCACATCGAGGATTTGTATGAGGGACAAGCTGAAGTTGACCATTAACATATCTGTAGCTTGTATCACGGGCCTGCCCATCCGTCCCTCAAACTCGTACTGCTCAAGCAGGTCACGGATTAACGCCTTTTCAGCAGAGCTTTTTTGATCTGAGAAAAGAACAAAAATCAAAGACAGGTAACAGAAAGATACAGGAAGATCCTGTTTGCCCTCCACAATTCGCCTCAACAAAACATTACAGCTGGGACTGTTGTTACTTGTACGTACCTACCCCAAGTATTTTACGCTAGGAGTACGTAGTTTAAAGCCTTTTGTGACTCCAGAGCTAAAAAGCTCCTCTACCCCCATCTTGATTTTGAATTTAATGTTTACAAGAGGGACAAGACAGTGATTAAAAAAGTGGCTCGCAGTGCAATAGTTTAAATTCCAGGAAATGGATTAAGTGACTGGAAATGCCATACCTCAACTATTGTTTAGAATAAAGCCTGAATGTAGGAATGTGCTCTCTATTCAAGGGCTAAACGGCGTTGCCCCAAAGCCCGAGCTAGGTGGCTAGAATTATTCAGTGACAGTATGCTTTCCCCATACAATCAAGACTTCTGCCGTCAACTCAACTGCCTTTGAGGGCATTTTGAGCCTTAAGGTAAACAACTCCGTGAACCGGAAAAACTTTTACTCATTGAACCGTTTGAGCATAACAGGTGTTTGTTTGCTGCTGAACAACCTGACTGGGAAACGGAATTAATTTTACGAAATTTAAATCAGGACCAGGGAACACCGTCAAAGGAAATGCAAACATGAATTCTTCCCTGATTACTCCAAACAGGGCAGAAAATGAATGGGGTGCTCGCTTGAAGCACATTAATAATATAATTAATTTCCCTTTCATGAACGCAATAGAATTAATCAAGGAATGTCAACGCACGCCTAGTTAACCTTCATGTTATTTCTTTTAGAGTTTGCTTCTCTATTGCACAAGCATTAATTAATTATGGCTTTTCTTTGTTGTCACGGCTTTTCAGTGGAATGTTTGCTTCCGGAAAAATAAATCAATTTCAGAAATTAGATTTCTGCACTCAACATGCATGCACCTTCGTCTGAAAAGGCAAGAAATGAAATGTAAAATGTCTTTCAGCATTATATTTTTAAAAGTACCATGCTGAAAAAAAGGAGAGGTCGTTCAACTATTTCCCACAAAAATCTTGCGAGCTAATGAAATTCGATACAATATTAGGACAAGGGAAAGAAGTCTTTATTTTTTTAATAATACTCTTTTTCTGAAATGTGTGTGTGGGGTGTGTGTGGGGAACAAGGAGAATTGAATGTTTCAAGCTTGCACGGGCGACAATCTTTAGCCCTAGCTGTTCTCTGTGACGATTACATTATTCTTCATTTGCTATGAAAATTTAATCAATTTATAAGATTTATTGGAGTTGATCTGTCGATTTTACGGACGGCCATTTACATCTGGTCAATGTCTAACCAATTCTGCACTCTCACATGTTTCTCACACGTGGTATAAAAGAATTTGACAGAACACAGTATACATACACACCTTAGAGAGATAAAGAGGTCTGCATGTGCTTAATGTCTAATTCTAACTTCAAAATGTTTATCACTGCGTCATAATCCAGAGAATCAAAAGCACTTTAGATCAAATAAACTTTTTAAGCGAAATCTCTATTTACTGCGTTTGTTGATTGGTCTGAAAAGATGATGACCCTTTGTTTATAATGTGATCATGTTATATATTATTATATTAATTTGCTTTGTTGTTAGCCTAAATCATCTGTTAAAACCAATGACTAAATATCAAAATTGTTTGATACTTCTTTATTATGACGAGGAGATTCATTGATCGTCGCAATACGTCAGCACAGACCGCCTATAACCAGTACCGCCTCTCGTTACGGTCACTTGCAACACCCCTGTTAACATCACCACCATCACCATCCCCATTATCACTGTTACAGTAACATATACGTCATCTCACTGCTTCACACATTATTAAAGTTAACGTCATCATCAATCGTAACAACGGCAAAGGACACAATACCAAGCATCTCAAAAATGTATACATACTAAATAATTCGTAACTTTAGTTCGTGTGTGTCCTACCTCCATCTTCTGAAAAACTACAGATGTTTCAGTATGTCAAAAAGGTATAACAAAGGCACACTTTGACACTTGTCAAGCCGTTTCACAGTTCGTATTTATTCATACTCCTTATCACAATACTAAAGCCGCAAACGTTTAACGTCGAATTTCTCAGTTGGGCAAAAAGTGGAGTGGGAACAAACAAGAACTAAGGTCGTGATTTATTAATACACTGTCAACTAAGACACATCCAAAATTTGTATTTCAAAATAAAGAGGACAATTGTGTATTTGCTCTGAGTTATCGCATGCGTGGCAGTTCTGGGCTAGACACTGATGGCAGCGCAGTTCAAGAGAGCTGCAACCACATTAACGAGTCATTCTTTCCTACATTATTTTTAGACACCCGATATTATACACGCACTGTCTTAAGACACCACATTACTACCTTATTAGGTTTTCATCCACTATAAACTGTTTTTCTACCCAAAACTAAACCATTATCTCGATCTCGGTCCACAATGTCTGCTGACCTTCGCAACCAACTCTAATTAGTATGAGTACTACGAGGCTCTACTGACTGGCTCTACGCGATTCCCCGAAAGTGGCTCTTGACACCCATCAGAGAATGGTTAGGAATGAATTGCTGATGTGACAGGCTCGACTGTAGCGAATTCCCATTAATGTTTTTAGCTTTGTTGTTCTTTTTCTAGAAGAACGGTTCTTGGTCGAATCCCTATTAACTAATGAAAACAAAATGTTGAAAGGAAATAAAAAAGATTCTCGTAGTAAATTGGTTTGTGATAAAGGAATTGATAATATCACCTTTTTTTAGTTTTCTCAATCCTCAATAGTTTCTGATGTTTAAAGGACGGTTGAAAATCATTCATGACCAGCATTTCAGATGTCTAAAGATTTCTCATCTATAATATTGTGCAAGAGCACATCTCCTTTTTACATCGTTGGTGATTTTAACTTTCACTTTGATGATACTTCTGCTCCTGACACTAAACTTCTTGTGTCAGTTTTCCACGACCATGATCTAGTACAGCTAATCAATGAACCAACGCATCAGTGTGGTCACATTTTAGATCTGCTGATTGCCAGCACAGCTGACCCACACATTTTAAACCATCAAGTACTAGACAAGGCCATCTCTGACCACTTCCTTCTGATGGCAGACATGAACCTCTCCAAACCAAGGCAGAAGAAAAGAAGTATATTATCCAGAAATACTAGAAAAATAGACACATCTTCATTTCGAGGAGATGTAAGCCAATCACTGGCAGATCTACCATCTCTCAATGCAGACACCTTCAATGACACCCTGAAGGCTGCAATCGACCGACATGCCCCACTCACAAGAAGAAACATCTCCATCAGACCATACTCGCCATGGTTTTCACTTGAAATCAAAGAAGCCAAGCAACACCGACGACAAGCTGAACGAAGGTGGAGGAAAACCAAACTACAAGTTCATAGAGACACGTACATTAAACAACGAGATAAAGTCAACAAAGTCATCGAGGAAAACAAAAAGAGACATTACATCAATGAACTTAATGACGTAAAGTCATGCAAAGAACTTTTTCGTACAACCAACACCATTCTAGGAAAGGATACAAGATCTCCCCTCCCCTGCATAGGGTCAGACGACGAGTTGTGTGATCAATTTATAACATTTTTCAGTAACAAGATTGAAAACATCCGTTCTTCACTCGATCTAGAACCAAGCGAGAATTTAGATTTCCCTGAGTTTACTGGACAAGTTTTAGATTCGTTTTGTCCAGTCTCAGAAAGAGATGTTTTACTCTGTATCAATAATTCCACTATAAAAACGTGTGACCTTGATCCCATGCCTGCTCATGTACTCAGAACCTGTATTGATCTTGTCGTACCTCACATTACTCAAATAGTAAATATGTCACTTGTCACAGGCACAGTGCCCAGTTCCTTTAAACAAGCCATTGTAAAACCATTATTGAAAAAACCTGGGCTTGATAAAAATGACTTCAAAAATTATCGACCAGTATCCAATTTGCAATTTGTCTCAAAAATTCTGGAAAAGATTGTCTTAGGTCAAATTTTGGCACACTTTGAAATAAATGGATTGCAAGAAAAATTTCAGACTGCATATAAAGCTCAACATAGTACCGAAACTGCACTCTTAAAAGTAACCTCTGATTTCTTAGATTATATTGACAGTAAGAAGCTGTGTCTTTTGACCCTTTTAGACCTATCTGCAGCTTTTGATACAATCGATCATTCTATCTTACTAACAAGACTTGGGCGCTCTTTTGGTATGTCGGGTACTGCCCTGTTATGGTTCAAGTCGTATTTACAGAACAGAGTTCAGTCAGTGCAAATTAAGAACAGTTTTTCTAAACAAGTTGCATTAGACTATGGAGTTCCACAAGGGTCTGTCCTTGGTCCTGTGCTTTTTACACTCTATACGCAGCCCCTTGCAAGTATTTTACAAACTCATGGACTACAATATCACTTTTATTCGGATGATGTTCAGATATATATTGATGGCACCATTCAAGATCTGTCAAATAAGACTCTCGCCACTAAACAATGTGTTCAGGAAATTAAAATGTGGATGACAACAAACAAATTGAAATTAAATGAAGACAAATCAGACATAGTTCTATTCCACAACCCACGATTAACAAAAGATCTTGAAAATGTCACCATTGATTTCAATGGCCATGAATTATCATGCAAAGAAGTTGTAAAGAATTTGGGTGTGTTTATTGATCACCATTTGTCAATGGGTTCAGGTGTAGGATCTCTGTCTAAATCCTTAAATTTTCAGTTGAGAAGAATAAGCCTTGTCCGAAAATATCTAAATGAAGAGACCACAAAAACATTAGTTACATCCCTTATCTTGTCTAGACTGGACTACTGCAATTCACTTTTAGCGGGTATTCATACAAAATTTTTGAATCGTCTACAGGTAATCCAAAATAATGCTGCCAGGGTGATAATCAAATCCAAAAAACGAGATCATATCACACCACTCCTGAAAGAATTGCATTGGCTCCCCGTGAAGCAAAGGATAATTTTTAAAATCTGCATCCTGTGTTTCAAATGTCTGAATGACTCGGCTCCTTCTTATTTACAAGATTTGATAAAACTGTATACACCAGGGAGAAGTTTAAGATCCTCCACTGATTCCACCATGCTAGTGACACCTGTGAAATCATACAGATGTTATGGTGAACGATCATTCACATATATTGGCCCCTTAATGTGGAACAAGTTACCTATGGAACTGAGACAAACAAAATCATTAGTAAGTTTCAAAAGGCAGCTAAAGCATTTTTTGTTCAAGTAGGCTTATTTTTCTTGACTTACCTGAGGGGAGAGAGCATGTGATAGAAGGAGTGAGAATGTGATGGGAAGAGAGAGAGAGGGGGGTGGGGAGAGGGAGTGTGGGAGAGAGAGGAATGAGTTTTTATTACTTGTAAAGCGCATTGAGCATTTATTGGAAATGCGCTATATAAATGTAATTTATTATTATTATTATTATTATTATTAAGTGACACCGACACTGTCTTCATGGACTTAAGGAGGTGGAGAACAGTCTCCAATCATATCTAAAGTGAAATCGTTTTTCGAATTTCGTCATTCATAGCGTGAGAGACCCGCATCGGAGACAAAATTCTCCATATCCGATGAAATCGCTCATCTTTGAGATAATGACACTGGATAGTACAGCGCTGTTAGTGAAAGCCTGTCTTGAAAGTACTCTCAACTTGCTGTAAATCACCCCTCTTGCATTCCAGAGGGAATTAGAGTGCGAAATCCCCTACAATTTGCCTGGACTGCCCTACTAAGACACTTCGCTGTAATTTCTCTGGGCCCTAGGACTTTTGGTCCTCGCTCTAAGCCTCTTTGGAAACGCCTACGATTATAAGCAATTAAGACATTATATTAAAGAAACATTGGAATGATCTTAGTATCTTTCAGAATGAAGACATGGATGTGGTTAGCGAGCGTAAAAAAAACGATAAAGTTAGTGGATGAATTACGTGAACTTCCAGCCAAAGGTGTACACAAACATCCGAAATAATTCTGCGTCTTTATTGTTCTCGTTCCTTTTCTTGTTTTTAAATTTCGATTTCTTATTCACCTTTTCCTCCTTCTGGTTTCATTTTTTGTTTCCAGCATCTTCGATGCTTCTTTAGTAAGACAAGCAGACAGACAAACAGACAGACAGACAGACAGACGACAGACAGACAGACAGACAGACAGACAAACAGACAGACAGACAGACAGACAAATAGATAGATTAGATCCTCCAGGCCTGAGACAGAGAGATGAGGGAAATGGCCAAAGCTGCCCCTGTTACAGGAACTCTGATCAGGACAGCGTCTATGTAGTGCCACAGAACAAGACCTTTGGGCCGCGGGAGGACGATTTGTCAGTGTACACCGATAGCATCAGCAAAAATTTCCGGGTGCCTGGGCTATGTATGGAGTGGCTGCTTCTAACCCCTGCTGATCTTTCAAGGGCTGATTACCGCCTACTCCCCTAACATGATTAATTCCCGAATTTCCCGTCCCAGTTATAAATCACCAAAGGCAAAGCCATTTCATTGCAAAACTTGTGATTCTGTAGGAGCTGGTGATATCAAATTATTGCCAATGGGACAAATGACATGAAAACATTTCTTTACCCGTGTAACAAATGTTTATTTTATTTCCGGGAAGAGCTACAAAAAGGGGATTATAAAAGTTGTTTAATTGGAGACATCGCGTCATCTTTGCCGATGGAATCACATTCCGTGATAAGGAGAAACATAAACAGAATAAAAGCAAACTCATACATAAAGGTTCAGCAAAGTCCAATAAATAATCAAAAATGCCTACATGGGTAGTGGCATTAACATGGCTCAAAGTTGATATTGCGTTTTTTATTTGCCTGCGGAAAATCGTTTAACATATCAGTAAACAGAATAAAAGCGAACTCATACATAAAATCCAATTTTATAAATAATCAAAAATGCTTACATAGGTACTGGCATAAACATAGCTTCTAGTTGATATTGCGTTTTTCATGTTTCATGGAAAAATCATTTTAACGTCAGTAAACAGGAATAAAAGCAAACTCATACACAAAGGCTTAGCAAAGTCCAATAAATTAATGAAAAATGATTACGGTACATAAGTAGTGGCCTACACTTGGCTCAAAGTTAATATTGCGTTTTTCATTTGCATGGGGAAAAGCGTTTTAACATGTCAGTATACAGAATAAAAGCAGTTTCATACACAAAGGCTGAGCAAAGTCCAATGTATATGAAAAATGCTTATATAGGCAGTGTCATAGCCATGGCTAATAGTTAATATTGCGTTTTTCATATTTCGCATGGGAATTCGTTTTATCGTGTCATTAAACTCACACTTCGCATTTGGTTATAGAACATAAGGGAAGAAAAAGAGCTGAAGAAAACAAGGTTCCATGCCTTTCGACTTCCTTGTTCCTTATCAGAAACAAGGTCACCGAGACTTCACTCTTAAACAAAATTATTGTCTTAGAAAGAAAGTTAACAAGACTTGGATCGTTTATTATACCCGGGAAACATTTAACTTTGATTTGAATATATACAGCTGAAATTAATCTCGTACTAAGAACAGAAATTATAAGAGTAAAAGGTCATGATATCTGCAGTACCTGTGACGTGCCCATGACTACAAAACAAATATATTTTTTTAATGCAAATAGCCGAAATGAAAGGGCAACATTTTGATTTGACAAGTACGTCTTTATCTTGACCGGCGTCCTGTCTCTAACGTCAAAACATCTACGTGCTTGGCTCCACCTTTCCCCAAGCCTTTGCATCCTTTACTATGGCCAGACGTCATGATCGTCGGCTGATGCCTCTGAGAAACAAAGAACTTTCCAGATTATTTTTTTTTTCATTTTTATTTTTCTTTTGCCTCGCTCGCTCAAACGCTAGGCATTCCAATTATTGGTACACAAGATTTGCTTACGAAATTCCATTGCAGATGTGTTGTGAAAACGAATTTGTGGATGCCGTTTTTCTACGTTGACAAAATATAAGAAAAAAACTACGGAAAATAACTGAGATCGCAAACAACGCTTGAAGCAAAGACAAAATGTGGCCAAATGAAAAAGAAAACGTCGTATGTAGCAAAGCCGTGCATAAGAAATAATACTGAAACGATAAGAAAAAAAAATGCAGGGAAAAAGGAAAGGCAAATCATTCGACCATTTGATCTTTTTTTTTCCCGTGTTTTTGTGTGGGAAGAGGTGAGTCAGGCATCTTTTGACAATAATGTGTCCTGTAGCGAGATAATTATTATTTTCTCAGGTAAACAAGGATGGTAAAAGACCAGTGGTGATTGGGAGAGCTGCATCTCCCCTCGATGCTTAACCCTCGCCGTAGGTCGGGGGTCATTAGAGACCCCACGCCCTCTAAAATGTGCTCTCTTTAATTCAATTTTAGTTCCAGGAGCACGGATTGGGACATTTTTACAAACACATGTACTAATTTAGACGACCTTGTTCTTACTGTTAACTCCTACATCCAGTTTTGTGAAGATCTAATTATACCTAAGAAAAGTGTGTGTGTGTATCCAAATAGTAAACCATGGTTAACAAAAGAATGCCTTGAAGCTATTGTTGACAAAAAAAGACTCCGAAAAAACTATAGTAAAAGCGACCTCGCTAAAGTAAACAAACAAATTAAAAAGAGAATCAAAGTGTGTAAAAAAGAATACAAAGATAAAATTGAAGCAAGTTTTAAATCAAATGACATGTCATCTGTGTGGAAGGGAATGAAACAGGTTACGGGGTACGATTGTATGAAGAATAAAGTGAATGTTGTGAATGAAAGCGAATTTGCCAATGAATTGAATCAGTTCTACTGTCGCTTTGACAAACACGATTTCTCCAACCAACACCAGGAAATAAGAGACAGTTTTGATTTTGATAATGATGAATGTAATATTTGTTTTGATTATGATGCTGTTGTGAAACAATTTAAATCTGTTAAGGAAAGAAAGGCATCTGGACCAGATAACATTGGAAGCAAAGTAGTGAGAACATGTGCTGAACAACTAGCAAAAATGTTTACTTTCATCTTCAACAAATCCTTTCAAAACCATTACATACCAAACATTTGGAGATTGTCAAAAATCTTACCTGTCCCCAAAAAACCAAAAATATCTGAAATGAACGACCTTCGCCCAGTTGCATTAACTTCCATTATCTTTAAATGCTTTGAAAAACTTGTTTTAACTGAACTAACGAAGGAGGTCAAACAAAATCTCGATCCTTTGCAATTTGCATACAAAGAAAACAGGAACACAGAAGACGCCTTATTGTTTTTATTGCATAACATCTACAGTCATTTAGACACTGGTAAAACCTGTGTTCGTGTGCTCCTAGTCGATTTTTCGTCTGCGTTTAACACCATACAACCGCACTTAATGTTTCAAAAGCTTACCAACCTACACGTGAGTTCTTTTTTAAAGAGCTGGATCTTCGAATTTCTAACACAGAGAAGCCAGTTTGTGGATATAAACAACACATTTTCCAAATTACTCACAACAAACACAGGAGCGCCACAAGGCTGCGTGCTGTCACCTGCCTTGTATACATTGTATACAAATGATTTCACTGTGACACACAACAACGTTTACCTTCTTAAATTTGCCGACGACTCTGCTATTTTAGGCCTTTTACCTAACTCTGGCCACGAATATTCTAACATTGTACAATCCTTTCATTGTTGGTGTAATAACAACTATCTTCTACTGAATGTTAAGAAAACAAAAGAGCTTGTTTTTGACTTTAGGAAAAATAACAACGATCCTGTTTGCCCTCTTACTATCAACAATGAAGAGGTTGAAATTGTCACAGAGGCCAAATATCTTGGCATTACTATTGATTCATTGCTTAACTGGCATGCGCATGTAACATATGTATACAAGAAAGCCAACCAGCGCATGTATTTCCTCAGAAAGCTCCGCTTTTTAAAAGTTAGCAAAAGCATTCTGAAAATATTTTACACCATGGCTATTCAGAGCGTTTTGATGTATGGAGTTGTCTGTTGGGGAGGAAACATCCTACAAAAAGATAAAAATAAGATCAATAATTTAATTAAAAAAGCATCCAAAATTTGTATCTGTGATCTGCCATATTTTGATGAGCTGTACACTGGTGCTTGTATTGAAAAAGCTAATATTATTATAAATGACCCCCAACATCCCCTGAACAAGGAATATATAAGATCTGTAAGAAGTTTAAGGCTGTTGTCAAAGAAAACTAAAACTGAGCGCTACTTTAAATCGTTTATTCCATCATCAACTAGGATGTTACAATAATGTCGTCATCTTGATCGTAATCTGTGCACAGTTGAATTATGTCCTGCGTGTCAGGTCAATGTGTTTTAGTTAGGGAAGCATATTGTGTGCACTGTTAATTTTGTTAATTTAGTTAATTTATCAGTGTGTGTGTATATATGTGTGTGTGCGCGCTATGTATCATACGTTCTGCTTCTGTAACTGTATTGTTATGTATTCAATGATCAAAACAAATTTCCTTGTACAAGGACGAATAAAATTTATCTTATCTTATCTTATCTTATCTTATTCCACGATGATGTCATCGCCCATCGACTCATATATTCAAAATTAAAAAGCATTGGAATCTTTGCTCACCAATGCACGTGCATTTCTACTACCCTTTCCCGTACATTGCGGGGTCTGTCCCGACCCCATGTTTTATATAGCAAAATATTCTTCATTCCTCCCCGTACGTCGTGGGGTTTGACACGACCCCACATTTTAAACAGCATTTTATTTTCACCACTCGATGCCACGACGCAGTTCTATGCTGAGCTGTATGCTGCTCGCTCAACGGGGCTGACCATACACGTGACCCCTCAGTCAGTGACAACTTTGCAGGACTGATGGACATGACATAACAGGTCAACGAAAGTGTCGAGGCCCAGAATATCTGATATCATTGACTGAGTGATTGCTACAGAAAAAAAAAACAACTGCCAAAAGTGTGTTAACTTCTAAGGAAACACAATTTCACAACTCCACAGCAAGTTCAAGGTGAGTAGGCCTATCACATAAAAATAATAAAGCTTATTATTGTATAAACATCCATATTTTATGGGTTTTTTTTTTTTTTGTTGTTTTGTTCAAATGTACAATATAGTTAGTTTTTATTGTATTGGGTCTATTGTAAAACGCTTTGAGATGCCCTTTTCGACATTTTAAGCGCTATACAAATTTTTATTATTATTATATATTATATGTGAGTGAGGTACTAGAAAAAGGCATTGCGCTGTGACTGCTATGCACAGAGTTTAGAACCGGCCTGGTGATAATATTAGAACTGTAGCCTATACTGGGATGTAGTATTGTGGCGCCAGAGACCCAGTGG
Source organism: Onchidella celtica (assembly GCA_963931925.1). Taxonomy (NCBI): domain Eukaryota; kingdom Metazoa; phylum Mollusca; class Gastropoda; order Systellommatophora; family Onchidiidae; genus Onchidella; species Onchidella celtica. Next base: position 54,887,154 of record OZ007568.1, on the reverse strand, counting down.
CTAGGCTGCCGGACATGAGATCGTGGGGTCCGGGGTTCAAATCCTTACCGGGGCTGACAACGTTGTATTTTTGGGAAAGGCCCTTATACGATTTTTCACACCCCACTCTGGTGTTAAAAGTAGTACTGGTACAGTCGTCTCTAGATAAATGCGTGCTGCTTGGGAGCAGAGAAAAGCTCGAAAGTTCTGAGTGTAGCGTACATCTTGAAATGAACTCGCTGCTTGATCATGTCAAGGAGTGATGTGTGTGTGTATTATTATTATGTGTGGGTGTGTGTGCGTGCCTGAGTATAAATGGAGAGGGGAGTTCATGCTTGAGTATAAATGGCTGCTCCCTTGGACGTTGAGACGGACTTTGGAATGATTTGGCCTGCCGGGGGAGGTAAATATTGTAAAGGGCTTTGAGCCTGCTAAATAAGCAGGGCGGAGGAGCTCTATACATACAATCATCTTTATCCTTATATTGATATCATTAATACTTTCCTTTTTTACTACAATTTGTAGATGGGCCGTAAGAACATCTTTCGCCTGCTAATGGATCAAGACCTTGATGTGTCATCTGACAGTGAAGAGGAAAACACTTTTTCATTGCAGAAACCCCAGAACTGTCAGAAAGTGATGCTGATGATGAGGATGGGGAGGAGAAGGAGGGGCAGGAGCAGGAGGAGGGAGAGCCCATGAGACAGAAGGAAGAATACTCCCTCACTGAGCTGGAACCAGCAAAAGATGTTGGTACATCATCAGGGGACATCATAGTGGAGGGAAATGACAAAACCAAGTGGAGTAAAAAACCACCGGCAGTTACAAAAACCCCAGCCAGGAACATATTCAGACCTCCACTGACCAAGGCCATCAACTGTTTATCCGTCCATTCCCCTGTGACTGCATTCCGTCTCTTCCTGACCAGAATGTTGATTTCCATCATAGTGAAATGCACAAACTTGGAAGGAAGAAGGAGCAAAGGAGCACCGTGGGTGGAGACCGATGAGACAGAAATTGAGGTGCTGATTGGATCTTTCATCAACCTCGATGCCATGGGCCAAAACTTGATGCCAACAACACTGATATGGGACAAGGTATATGGCAACAATTCTGTGCGATCCGTCATGGGAAGGAATCGTTTTCTGCAGTTGTCAGAACATTTACGATTTCATGTCAAAGAAACAAGATCGGATAGGAGAGCAAGAGTCATTTTTGCTCCGTTCCATGAAGTGTGGGACATCTTCAATTCAAACTTGAAACGGCATTACTTGCCAGGACCATGCATCACCGTAGATGAATAGCTTGTGCCGTGAAGAGGGCGTTGTAAATTTCTACAGTACATGCCTTCCAAACCAGGAAAGAATGGCATTAAGATTTTGTGGTCAGCTGATGCGGACACATTTTATCCCTTAGAAGGCGAACATTATCTTGGGAAGGAGGGCAGGGAAATTGAGAACTATTTAGGCCGGAACGTTGCAACAAGATTGTGTACACCCCTTTTTGGTTTATTTAGAAACATGACATGTGACAATTTTTTCACTGACATGGAACTAGCGGATTGTCTAGCAAAAAAAGGGAATGACACTAGTAGGCGTTAGGAGAAACAAAAGGTTTATACCTCCTGAAATCCCAAAATATGATTCAATTTTCGGATTTCAGAAGAAAGCTTCTCTTGTTAGCTACAAGTCAGGCAGCAAGAAGAATGCAATACTTCTTAGCACCATGCATCACACATTATCGGAGGATGACAGCAGAAAGAAAGTTCCTGAAATTGTCTCCAGCTGCAACGCCACCATAGGTGGTGTTGATGTTATGGACATAATGGCTGCTGCCCTGTCTACTCGGAGATCTACAAAACCTTGGCCAATGCGACTTTTCTACAACATGCTAGACGTGGCCAGCATTGCTGCATTTGTAATATTCAGGTGTAGGATGCCAGAGGACTCCACAGCCCACAAAGACAACTGTAGAGGGTTTCAAATATCGATTGCACAGGCTCTGGTTGAAGGTCAGGTTCGGCGTCGAAGCCTTCAAGCAAATCTTTTAAAGTCCTTTCTATTGAGGATCATGTTTTTGACTTTACCAACAATATTTTCCTGCTTCACTTATACTATATAAAGTGCTGGAGAGTGGAGTAAGGTATCAACTGAAGTCCTTATGTTTGTTGATTGGACACGAAAATGTATTCACAGTGCATTGTGAAATCCTGAGTGGTCAGTTGGTTTGATGTTGAGTGTGCATAATGGTCTTAATATTGGGTTAAAAAATATTACAAAAAAAATAATAAGATACATGTATCTTCATTATAATCAAGCACACACATATGCAAGCACGTGTGCGCGCACACACACACCCCGTTTTTTTTTTTTAAAAAGCAAAAAAAATTATAAAAAGACAGTTTGTCACTGCAACTATGTACATGACTATAACATTGTTTACATGTACATGTGCATGTGGTCGCAATGACAATAAACTGTCTTTTTCAACTATTTTTTTCTACTCAGTTGCTATTAGTAGTACATTGTATTAGGAACACACCACAGTAACACACCATGTGTGTCAGTAAAATGCTATTACATGTACTGTTATGTGGGGTAGTATCAGATCCCACGACGTACGGGGAAGGTCAGATGAAAAAACGCTATGTAAAATGTGGGGTCGTGATAGACCCCTCAACGTACGGGAATGGTAGTAAAAAGGCGACGTACGGCGAGGGGTAATGGCGCAAGAGGAAAGACAAAGGCAAGATGGGGAGAGCACAGAAAGAGTGAACTGGGAGAGAAACAAAAACTGAGTGAAGAATGAAAAAAGAGGGGAGAGTTAGAATGAAAGAGTGAGGAAGGTGGGCAAAAGCGAGAGCAAAGGTAAAAGAGAAAGAGGGAGCGGGAGAGAGAGTATTTTGGGTAGAGGTCACCGGCGACAGAGTATTTTGGGTAGAGGTCACCGGCGAAAAGTACAAAAAGGCAAGCACATAATGAAACGATTATGCACACACAAAAAATACGGCACTGCAAGAAAGGAAAACTGCAATAAGTGGAAAATACGACTGCCTTTATGACACGATACAGACCGTGAGAGAGAGAGAGAGAGAGAGAGAGAGAGAGAGAGAGAGAGAGAGAGAGAGAGAGAGAGAGAGAGAGAGAGAGAGAGAGAGAGAGAGAGAGAGAGAGAGAGAGAGAAATAAGAATAATCCACATGTATTCATAATATTATGGTCCTGAAGACATTTCTCTCCCCTGGACAACATTTTCACGAGACCGCTGACCAGCAAACTGATTTGCAAATGTGTGTTTGAAATGCAAAGGTTGAACGAAAGAGGGAATGGACGGCGTTGCATTTTAAGTAAATGGAGCTGACAAAATGTTTGGTTATGCTTGTCAGACTTAGTTTGAAAGCGTTGATAATTTAGGACGTGATTTCGTGATTTAAAATCGCGATCTCAGCTCTTGTTTATGCCAACTCCACTTTGTGCACAACTGAAGAAATTCGACATTAAACGTTTGCAGCTTTAGTATTATGGATAAGGAGTTGGGATAAATCGGAATTGTGAAACAGCTTGATAAATGACATAACACCTTGTAAATGTGTGTAAAAGTGTGCATTCGTTATATCTCCTCTATATACTAAACGATCTCCAGTTTGTTTTGTTTTCAGAAAATGAAGATAGAACAGACAAAACCAAAGGTCCCGAAATGTTACGGCAAATATGAAAACCGAATAAATTATTCATCAGTGATACTTTCTTCCCTCTATCTCATCTTGAGCATTTCAGACCAGTTATATTCGGGCAGCATACTTTTTGGTCACCTATTCGTGAAAGACGCCAATCGCTATGCAGGGGAAAAATAATACATAGATTCTTTCCACGGTGTCCTTTTTACCTAAGGTTGAAAGGGAAAACCAGGACAAAAATGAGAAATAAAAACATCCGATTTTACAGGGCATTTTCTTTCATAGTTCATTTTCTTCTTCCTTCATGCAGCCATTATTCTGATAAGATTTTGGATTGTGATCTCAGATATTTTTTATTTTTTTTTTCTAGGCTGCCATTGAGCAAGGGCCTCAACATGATCACAACGAAGATTCCAATTATTTTGGAAGAGATCCACATAGCCTGGTGTCCTGGCGCTTTTTTCCCTCCATTAATATGACCGGCTCGTCTCGGCAAATCAAATGAAGATCGAATTGAAGAATATATTTCATGGAATACATTTTGGGGTAACTTGTCTCCGCTCAGCGGCCCAGGGAATTCAATTACGCATCCATGTTCGGCTTTTCCCGGAGGACAAACTACTTAACCGGTGGCTATCTTAATTTCCATCGGCCCTCGATGAAGGATGCAAAAAGATTGATTGGAGGCTTTCAGAGCATAGTTTGATAAGCAAATAGATGAATAACTGGACGATAAAGCACTTATTAAAAGTTTTTTAAAAAAATGAAAACTAAATCGAAACAGGGCCTTGTCAAAGATGCCTGCATTTTTTGGTGATGAAGAAAATGTGAAATGAAAGTTAATGTCAACTGCTTGTTGCTGAGGAACACACAAGAGCAGTATTATTCTTCGGCAGGTAGAATCTTGGGAAATATGTCCACTGGGGCTATCCTGGCGGAATTTGTTCTCTTTCAATTTCACATTTTGTTGTCCATGTAATTCATACTTTTGGCATGCTGAATTCCAGAACTGAGGAGTAACTGCTCATTCCATGAAGATCCGTGAAATTCCCTATATTTGCACGCTCTTTCTTCGTCGTTTTGTGCAAAAGTGGCCAGTTCAGAACCCAAAAAATGGGCATTTGCTTGAATAGTGAGAGACCCTAGTGCAGAAGAGTCCATTTCTGAACATAAAACGCATTTTCTCGCATGGGGTATTAAATTGTTCATATTCCAACATATTATCGAAACCCGTGCTTTTTGAAGAGATCAATGCTTGATCAAATATTTTAACCGGGAACCAGGCCAAAAATATTGTGGAATGATGCATTAAATAATTAAGAGATGTGAAAAAAAAATCTGCAACATGAAACCTCTCAGTAATAAGAACAGTTCACATACACAAAATGAAGTAGGCTTTGTGAGAGACATAAACCAAATTCTCTTTATTAAAGGCAGACAGAATTTGGTACTAGACTCCAATGTTTATTTCAACTCCAAAGGCATGATTACTGCAGTGTCAGAGAAGGAAACTGAGTGGTAATCTGCAACGAAAAAGACGCCAGAAAAATGATATAAAAAGAAAGAATCTTCTCCCATAAGAAACATTATCCTTGTTAGACCTGAGGGCAACTTCTTTCCAGGTTCAAAAGATCTCTGTGGCCATTGTTAATAATGAATCCTCCTTTCCTTTTTTTCCCCCCCATTTCGTTCCTTGAAAGAAGCTGCCATGTTCAGCTTTTTACCCCCTTTCTCTGAGAACATCGTCTCTCCACGTGATGAGTGAAGAAATTTCAGTAATTAAGATTTCCTAGGTCAGCCAACCCCTTCATCATGTCTATTGTGACGGGACCCAATGAAAACCAGGGAATATAAAAAAAAATTAATTAAAATGCTATAATGCTGACTGAGATGCCGAAAGCTTTGGCAGTAATAGGTGAGAACATGGGGGCTTTAGAAAAAGATTTACATTTTCTCTGTCAGGCCTGGAAGAATTGCATGCAAATCCGTGGCTTATCCTGCTTCTTTGTATTTCTTTTCTGTGTGTCCAATGTCATTCTTTCAGAGAACCTAGCTGCTTTTAATCAGTCTGTGTAGCAGTTAAAGACAAGTTTCACTCGCGAGAATTGAATTTACGAATACAGTTACTTTGCCCTGAGCGAGCAAAACAATATCGATCCACATTACTTTGAGCTTAAAGTGAGTATTGTTTCCACGCTTCGTCCGAGTGTTGTTTGTGGTGTCCGAAAGAAAACGCAAGGATTTCTTTGTACAGACTGTCTCTGAGAATCTGAGAGAACGAAAACATGAAAGGAAAACACCAACACCTCAGAATGGATACTAAATCTACGAAGCTTCAGAAGAAAGGCAGCAACAAAACCAAAACTGAACTGTTCTTCATTGTTCAGCAGTAAACATCCTGTCCACAGACTAACGATTAGCCAGGCCTTATAAGCAATGGGTTTTAGGGCACGTCCTCGGCAAAGCTGGGGTTGCCATTTTGTTTTACCTGAAGTTAGGGTGTTTAGCACAAGCCAAAGACAGTCTATGGTGTTGGCATCGTTATTTGAATTCACTTATTGCAGCATTATTTAAATCATTGAGGCGTTTGACAAGTTGTGGTGGGACTGAACTGAAAGGGGTGTAATGTGAAGGAATGTATGCCAGAGTATTTCCCTTATGGGATAATAAAGTGATTCTTATCTTATTTGGTAGGTAACGACGTCATGTATTATTATGAAAGTGAACTTTGGAGGCTATGTTAGCCTACTCCTCCGTTAATACTTAGCCCACGCGCTTCAAATTTTACACACGTCGACAGTATCTACATACGCAGGTTTTCGTCATACAAAACATACGAAAACTCCTGTCCCCGAATTTATCAAAATAAGATTTTTTCGGTCATTCTATTTTAATTCACCATTTTGAGTGAACCGGAAGAATGATACCATTGTCAATGAACGGGAGAGCGATCTGATTTTCAAAACGAGCACGGTTTGACACGCCGACTGAACGCGGAAGTTTGGTTCCGCGCCAAGAAACGAAACCGTTCGTCGAACGGGTAATTAAATAAACGCTGTGGCTATTCTTACGGCAGCCTACCAACTGTTAGTCCATTGTCAGATTGATATGTAACGACGTGAGGGTCTAGTCAGTTTGTATCATCGAGGCCGTAGGCCGATGTTCGTCTGGGCAGTAGTCAGATTGACATATCAGGGTGAGCCGCCGGGGTAGCTATGTATTGTTTTCACTCGTTAACTCTAAGAAGGACTTCCGAATGCATTCTATAGTCCGAGTGAAAACAATACATAGCTACCCCGGCGGCTCACCCTGATATGTCAGTCTGACTACTGCCCAGAAGAACATCGGCCTACGGCCTCGATGATACAAACTGACTAGACCCTCACGTCGTTACATATCAATCTGACAATGGACTAATATAGCCTAGGTAAGTTGGTAGGCTGCCGTAAGAATAGCCACAGCCTTAAATAAAATAATTCTGTGTGAAATTGTGGTGTAACAGTACGTTTTATTAGTCATAGCATGGAATCCAAATGCCGTTTTAATGTAGCCTAGATCTAGATTTACGGTTGCGCTTAGTACATGGAAAATTTGCAAGATATATCTTGCGCGAGTCGGCTAGTTTCAGATAAAACAAAAAGGTGGTGACTAACACTTTCACACCATGGGTTTGGTGTAGATTTGGGTTATTGGTAGGTCTATGGTCCTGTCATCTGAATTTTTCAGTTCTGTGCACTCATTATATTAATCCGCCGTCTAAACCCTTTGGTGGTAAACTTCCACTCATTTCAAGGCAACCAGTGACTGATAATCTTAGGGACTATGACATAATATTAATACAGATAGACAAACCATAGACAAGTGTTACCGGTGACTGTCTTAGTTTCCACCGGCCTCTGGTGAAGGATGCAAAAAGACTGATAGGAAACTTTTACGGCATAGTTTGATAAACAGATGTCTTAATAAGTAGACAGTAAGTAAACTATTTAACTTTACAAAAAGTAGAAGATGAAAGTAACAAAAATATAACAAAATAGAGCCTTGTCCAACACGTTGCATGCATTGTTAACGAAGACGCTGTGAAATAAAATGTGAGCGGCTTGTCAGCGATTTTGTAGTTACTGTAGAGCTAGAGAGACAAATGTATCCATGGATATTTAGCATTTTATGTCCTTCGTGTGTATACTTTTTTTTTTACCCGCCATGTTGTTGGTAAACTAGTATACGTCATATTGTCGGTAAACTACGGTAAACTTAACACACAGAAAATTAATACTGACGATCCGTCAGTTCCTCAGTGCAGGAAGATTCCGAACTGCAACCAAGCCCAGTTTTCTCGCACACGGTTCTTTCTTTCGGATTTCACTAATCCTTCACCCGCCCCAACCTCATTTCCGTTTCCCACTTCACCTTGTGTATAAAAAAGAAAGCGTTGAAAGCTCGTGGGCAATGTCTATTTAAAATGTGGCGCAAAAAGCTGGGCTCTTTCCTGTCTTAACTCTTCCTGGTCGTCAGCTTTATAAATCGTGTGCCATTTCTCGCGGTCATTGAAAGTTACAGCTGTCTCTTTCGGACTGCTATAACCGGAGTTCTTCATCCAAACGCTCCTACTTAAAACGGCATAAGTGAGAATTTTCCAAAAAGGAGAAAAATGCTGGAATGAGGGTTATAAGAAGGCACTTCATGAACGCTGACTGCCCTCGTTTTAAATGGTCACAGAATGATAATGAATTTTTCCGCCAAAGGGGTAAGGCAGTTCATCAGATGGATCAGCCTTTAAGCATGGTTATACAAGACGAGACAAACTGCTACAAATTGTTTTTGATGGTAGCTTTTACCGTATGGAAATTCACTTTTTAGAACGATTTCTCTGCGAGCTCTTTGTCTCTCCTCTCCTCTCTCTCTCTCTCTTTGTGTGTGTGTGTGTGTGTGTGTGTGTGTGTGAGTGTGTGTGTCTCTCTCTCTTTCTCTCTCCTCTCTCAAAACTTGGAAAGAAATAAAAATAAAAAGATCGAGGATAAGCCAGTTTAAAATGAAATGACGACCCTGGCTCTGATGTACAGTCGAAGACGAAAAGGCTCACGTTTAAGTACACAGTTCAGCTGAGAGGGGTTTGAAGAGCTCGGGTAATAGATCTTGAAGGCAGCTGGCCAAGGAAGCCAAAGCTGAAATTGGAGACAAAAATCACACGATATTGATCAAACACAGTCTGCTTCAGCAAAGTTTATCGGGTGTTGTCAACGATGCTCGCTGTCCACAGCAGCGACATTTCATTCAGTCGAACATCACAAGTTGGCGTGAAGGCTAAGCATGTTTTCCCCCTATTTTTGTTAGCCGTATTTGTGTATGTCCGACAGGAACACTCTGTCAGCGGGCGTATTAATGATGCACTCAAGTTTATTTTTATCGTTTAACGCCGCAAAAATGCCGTCCATTTAGCAACAGTATTTCTGTTTAATAGTTAATCATTTAATTTTTTTTTTTTCAAACACTTGTTGATAAATTTATAAGGCTTTTATATGAAATTAACGACTATTTCTTTATTTTGGTTACATGTGTTTGTATATTTACCGGGTAAGAACAACAACATCAATGGATGATACGGTCATAACGATATGAAGTAAATACAAAATTAAATCTGTCTTTAGGGCAAAAGTAAATACTAAGTTGGGGGACTGGCTAGTAATAAAAAGTTACACATGCACGTGCTTTATGCCTAAAGCTGTGTTTTCTTGTGTCCGGAACGTCAAAACCCTTCAAATAGTGAAATAGAAAGAACCTATTCCCGGTAGCGGTGTGGTCATAGGCTTGTTTGCCTAAATCACAGACGAAGAATTGAGCAAACTTCCCGGACGCAGCTTCGAAGCTGGCGGCAGCAGGCCAGTGGTTGATTGATAGGGCAGATGGCAATGTACCGTCACTCTGGCCTGGATATCGTGACACAGAGCATCCACCAGTATTGGTGTTCTTTGGTTTGGGTCTTTCACCCTAGTCAGTTGGGACTGCGAGGCTGTGGAGTAGCCTACAGGCAGCCGGTCAGGCAATATGACTGTCCCTCTGGCATCCTCCTGCACCTGGATACATTTCCAGTCGTCTTGACCTTGTCTTGCCACTTGGATAAGTTGTGTCCAGGCGAGAGAGTGAGTCTGATGTTTGCGCAGCTCTTTTTCACTAAAAACAAACTCTTTGCGCCAGTCTTAACACTCACCTCGTCTTCTTTCATCTTTGCGTCCGTCTTCTTTCCTCTCAAAATTCCAACGGCGATGGGCGAATGCGGTGGCAGCAGGTTTGGATAGACTGGAAGCTGTTAGCACAGACCTACACGTTGGTGGCTGTAGGCTATGGTCGCTTCATCGTCGATTGAAGTGGAGGCGTGGGGAGGCAGCACCCACAGTAGCTGAGCAGCCTTATTTAAGGATAGCACTGCTCACCTCAACTGAGGAAGGGGCTAGAAAAGGTGCCCTAAAGAAAGCCCACTTCACATCACCCTGACTGGTATACCGCGACCAGTGGGGATCCCTTTTTGCGGTCGAAACAAAAAGAAATTCAGCTTACTCAGGCTAGGAGCCTGGAATATACGCACACTACAGGACAACTCAAACAACCCGGAAAGACGCACTGCACTTATTGCCATTGAGCTCAGCAGGTACAACCTGGACACAGTGGCACTCAGTGAGACCAGACTCCCTGATAGTGGCCAACTCAAAGAGCTCAGTGGTGGACATACCTTCTTCTGGAAAGGCAAGGGTGCAGTCGAACCGAGACAGCATGGTGTTGGGTTTGCTATTAAAAATGACCTTGTCAGAAACTTGCAGTCCATGCCAATTGAAATAAATGACAGGCTAATGACACTCAGGATCCCAGTTGGGAAAAGCCAGTCAGCCACCCTCATTAGCGCATATGCGCCCACCATGACAAACCCAGATGAAGCCAAAGACAAGTTCTATTCTGATCTAGAATCTGTCATATGCTCTGTCCCGGCAGCTGATAAGCTGATTCTCTTGGGAGACTACAATGCTAGGGTTGGCTCAGAAATCTCAGCGTGGCCAAATGTTTTGGGCCCTCATGGAGTTGGTTCATGCAATAACAATGGGTTGCGCTTACTTACTTTTTGCGCTGAATTTGGCCTGTTCATTACCAACACAAATTTTAGCCTCCCCGTGAGAAACAGAACGTCATGGATGCATCCCCGCTCAAAGCATTGGCATCTCATAGACTATGTCATTGTGAGGAAGACTGACAGAAAGGATGTCCTTGTAACAAGGGCGATGTGTGGTGCCGAGTGTGGAACTGACCACAGACTCATTGTTTGCAAGCTCAGACTATCATTGAGGCGCAATAGACGCCCTCAAGGGAAAGCGCCACCTAAACGCCTAAATGTTTCAAAACTCTGCTCAGCTGAGAAACAGAGCGAGCTCTCCTCAGAACTCTCCTCAAAATTGGATTGCGTGACTTTTGACCCTGAGAACATTGAACAGAGCTGGACTGACCTAAATACGACTGTACACTCTTGCGCCAGCAGCACAGTTGGTTTTCCTGTCCGCAAGCACCAGGACTGGTTCAATGATAATGATAATGAAATCAAAGTGCTCATCAAAGAAAAAAATAGTCTCATCCAAGCTCACTGCAGTGACCCGTCTTCCACAGCAAAAGCTGATGCACTGCGTGCATGTAAGGGTGTACTCCAGAAGAAGCTGAGGAAAATGAAAAATGACTGGCTAGAAGAGCAAGTAAGAGAAACTCAGAAATATGCCGACACAAACAACACTAGAAAGTTCTTTGAGAGCCTCCGAGCTGTGTTTGGACCATCCCGCTCTGGCACTACGCCACTTCTTGCGTCAGATGGTTCAACACGCATTGTTGAATTGAATGCCATAATTCAGCGTTGAGCAGAACATTTCGGAGGTGTGCTAAATCGGCCATCAAATATAAATACTGAGTCCATTGACCGCCTCCCTCAGACTCCTATTAATGCAGCTCTTGCCAAGCCATTCACAGCAAATGAGACCCTGACTGCCACAAATCAGATGTCCTTTAACAAATCACCAGGCGTGGATTCAATTCCTGCTGAGGTGTATGCCTTCGGTGGAGAAAAGCTTATTGAAAGGCTGACCGAGTTGTTCAATCATATGTTGAAAGCAGGGAAGCTGCCACAGGACTTCAAAGATGCTTCAATCATCCATCTGTACAAAAACAAAGGGGACAGCCAAGTCTGTGACAACCATCGGGGAATATCTCTACTTTCAATTGCTGGCAAAATATTGGCAAGAATGCTTCTGAATCGCCTTCTTGATCACCTCTCGTCAAATGACTTGCTTCCCGAGAGCCAATGTGGCTTTCGTAAAGAGAGGGGAACGGCGGATATGATCTTTGCTGCCAGACAGATTCAGGAAAAATGCATGGAACAAAATAAAGCGCTGTACATCACATTTGTTGACCTCACAAAAGCATTTGATTCCATGTGTCGTGAAGGCCTCTGGAAAATCTTGGCGACGTTTTGGTGTCCACCCGAATTCATCACAATAGTGCGCCAGTTTCATGATGGCATGCAAGCTGCAGTCAAAAGTAACGGCAGTGTTTCAGAGCCCTTTGCTGTCACAAATGGGGTAAAACAGGGTTGTGTCTTAGCCCCAACTCTGTTCAGCATCATGTTCTCTGCAATTCTACAAGAAGCCTTTAGCTCTCCTCCTCAAGGGGTAAGCATCAAGTACCGAACTGATGGCAGTCTATTCAACCTCAGGAGACTTCAGGCAAAAACCAAAACCAAAAGTACTCAAGTCTGTGACCTACTATTTGCTGATGATTGTGCACTTCTGGCACACGATGAGGATAGCATGCAAAACTGTGTTGATAAGTTCTCTAGTGCCTGTGACAACTTTGGCCTCACAATAAGCACAAAGAAGACGGAAGTGCTCCATCAGCCTACTCCAGACGACAAGTATCCTGTGACCCCAACTATCAAAGTCCATGACAGTCTGCTGAAGGTGTCGGAGAACTTCACCTATCTTGGCAGTACACTGTCTTCCACGGCTCGTGTTGATACTGAAATTCCCTCAAGAATCAGCAAAGCCAGCTCTGCATTTGGCAGGCTTCGAAAGAGAGTGTGGGATGTTGCCGGCATTCGCACAGACACTAAGCTGAAAGTGTACAATGCTGTGGTCCTTCCCACCCTACTCTATGGGGCTGAAACCTGGACAGTGTACCAATCGCATGCCAGAAAACTAAATCACTTTCATCTGGCCTGCCTTAGAAAGATCCTAAGGATCAAATGGCAGGATAAAATTCCAGACACTGAGGTCCTCAATCGTGCCAAGGAATTGAGCATCTTCTGCCACCTGAAAAAAATTCAGCTACGTTGGGCAGGACATGTTGTCAGAATGCCCGACTCCAGACTCCCTAAGCAAATCTTCTTCTCTGAGCTCTCCAATGGAACGAGGAATGTTGGGGCCCCAAAGAGACGTTACAAAGACACTCTCAAGCAATCACTGAAGGCCTTTGCCATTGATGTGAGTGAGTGGGAAAAGCTCTCGCTTGATCGAGCAAATTGGAGAGCGGCCCTTACCAGAGGCAGCAAAGCATGGGAAGCTGACAGAGTCCAGCAGGGTATCAAAAAAAGAGAAGGGCGCAAGAAAAGGCCCAGTGGTACTGAACCAACGGAGCACTCTTGTCACTTATGCGGAAGGGTCTTCAGGGCAAAAATAGGACTTATCAGTCACATGAGAAGCCATAAGTCATGAAAGAACAGTCTTTCCATTCTGTCCTCTGTGTCCTTTACTTCTCTTTATTGTCCATGTGTTGAAATTCTCAACAATTTCTGTTCTTTATTCCTCTGGTGTTGTTGAGGTCATCATCATACCTGATGGACGAACTATTATTCGTGTGTACGTAAATGCCGTTTCCCAAACACATGGAAACATTTTTTCTTTTTACTACCTAATTGGTTTTTGACATTTCTGCTGCCGTTTCCGTTTCCGTACACATAAAAACACATCTTTAATGTCATTTCATTTTGATATTCAATGTCACTAGTAAGTAAAAGGTTCCACTGGTACCAGACCCGTAGAACTCTTCCATATTTCCATAATAACCAAATGTTATTACTTTTACTTCAGCATCATAGCGTAGAATTACAGCTTAAATGGTCTATCAATATAAGCTACTGTCAAATTTATACAGAATCTCAAATGGAATATTTAAGGAAGACAATCATCATATATGACAAAACCTTGTCTGAAAATGAATTGTTTATTGAGTTGAGCAATATATCAAGTAAAATAAAATGTACTAAAAGTAAACAGCTCCCCCTGTTGAAGATGTCCAAGTAATTGAAAATCATTGACATGGCGTCATTATTGCTTTTTTTCTCTGCATATTTAGATGATAAAGGAAACGAAATTGTTTGCAGTCTTCTGAATATTGTCTTACGTAATGCACATTAACAGTTATCTAGTTATTCAAATATAGACGAAAACATAGAAACCCTATCGGACTACAATATCTAGTTCATCAGTCTACCAATATAATTATGAAAGTAAACAAACTTCAGATGTACACTTCAGACTCCTGAATCATTATATCACAGAGCCAAGCAAGGAATTCTGCCAGATTCTTGTGAGCAAGATCAGTTTCACTGGCGTCCTAACTAGTTCTCCAGTTTTGCAAAATAAAATGGCCTACATTTTTCTTTCAAGGCTCTGGCTGAAGAATCACACTAGATGTTCAAAAATACTCGGGATGATCTCTGAAGACAGGAAAAATCCCTGAGGGCGGGTGGGTAAAGGCAAAACATGAGTCCGTACTCGTATTTTCATCCCATAACGGAAGAGAGACTTTTTTTTTTTCTTCTATTGATTCTTTATTGATTTGAGTTTCCTTGATGAAATCGGCGTCCTCTTGCCAAATTTATCCAAGCTTGGCTGGGTAACAAGATTCTTGTGCCAAAAATGTTGACTTTCCCTCCCAGAGTATTCACTCATTGAACAATGGAGCTAACAGTAACACAAGTCTTAATTAAGATTGATTCAAAGGTGTGGTCATGGTGAGCACAGTGGTAATGGTAAACAGAGAAACAACACTTAAGAAAATGTCATCTTCGGTCATTGGTAACAGGTTGGAAATGGAAATATGTTGTTCTGTCTGTCTGTCTGTCTATCTAATTATCTATGTATCTGATCTATCTAATCTGTCTAAGCTATCTTGTCTGTCTGTCTGTCTGTCTGTCTTCTCTATCTATCCATCCATCCATCCATCCATCCATCCATCCATCCATCCATCTATCTATCCATCTATCTGACGATCCATCTATCTTTCTATCCATCTATCTTTTTATCCATCTAGCTATTCATCTATCTATCTATCCACCCATCCATCCGTCCGTCCGTCCACCCATCCGTCCGTCCGTCATCTATCCAGCCATCCATCCATCCATCCATCCATCCATCGATCCATCTATCTACCTGTTTGTAAGCCTGTTCGACAGTCTATCGATCTGATTACATCCTCATATATTACACATAACGTTCGAAAACAGCTACAGTCTGTACGAACAAGAATTATTTGTGGGGTTTCTTATGCTCCGAATAACACACAAACACTGCAATCAAAACAAGCCACGAGTGTATGTGAGCATGTGTATATATTTTAACTGTGTGTATCCAAACAGAAATGAAGTATGTCTTTGTGTCTCACCTGCGAAGTGTTTCTCTGTCATGTAAAGGAGGCTCCTCGGTATTCTGAAATACGTCTCACGAACTGAAATACCCAAGAATTTTTAGACAAACAATTCTTGTCCCAAGATATAACTACCATCGACCCTACTGCATCCACTCGAAATGTGAAGGTGCTGTAATTTGTGATTTCGTTGAACTCCTTGGAAATAAAATAAAAAATCGACAGAAGTTAACTAATGCAGAGTGTCGGCAAAAGAGCAGATGTGTATTTGTCGGGTGTATGTAGACAATTTCTTTATGTAGACGGGTGGGTAGCTGTCCCTGTGTCTGAAGAAGCTATCATAAAGCTGTGTAACTAAAATTTCCAGTCTGTGGACAAATACATTTTCATCCTCATTCTTCTTCCAAATCTTTTGAAATGCTTTGGTAGGCCTACCTAAAACTTCACCAGAATAGCGTTCACTGTTCACCTAAAAGTTGCCCATCCACTGCAGGATGTAGCCCCTTCCACCCTCCCATCCCCCGACAATGATTTCCAAACGCCCATCCATGTTGTTCCTCCTCTGTTTTATGTCTTATTGTCGTCTTGCCATCTTCTTCCTGCTCGCTCTCTTGTTCTTCTTCTTGTTCCTTAGTTGCCATTCACTGATTCAGTGCAGTCTTTTGTCCATCCATTGCCAGTCATCCTTCCCACATGTCCAGCCCAGTTCCACTTTCAATGTAGCATGAATTTTTACCGCAGAATAGCTTCTCTCATCAAAATTTGAACGCTAGCTATCGGCTAACAAAGTGGCACTAAACAGACTCCATTACCCCTGAAGCTCCTCGACATATTGTAGGCAGTTCATCTCAAAAATGGGTCAGCGTGAGAGACCTTTTTTTTTTCTTTGAAGTTACGATTCGATTTTCCACCTCTTCGATCATTCTCCAACTCTGCTTCTTACTTTTATCTAATTCTGCTGCGACTTCCGTCAATCCCATCTGTCATTTACTGCCCTCCACAGACATGGAAAGAAGTCCAAGTCTGAGCGATCCCGGAACTTCCCAACAACTTGAAGCGCTGGCACTCCTCACTCTATGCGCCAAAGTTTAATTGCGTCTACTATTTATATAGAGGGGAGCTGGCAGTAAATAAAAGTCAGAGCTTTTTCCACTTCTGTGTGGGGACGTATAGGGAATGGATGGCCGGCACTCTAGTAATTGACTTCTGATGCTTAAGTGTCGGTAACGTTTGGAAAATGGGGAGGTAGTGGGTTAAAAAAAAAAAAAAAGATAGACAAAAATGTCCAATCAGTATGCCTAACCATTTGGAAGGGTATGTGTATCCTTGATTGCTATAGTGCAATAATTACATGATGGAAAATGTGAAGAAAAAAAAAAGATTATAAGTTGCGAAGCACCGTATTGATACAGTAAACCATACAAGAATTGGAAATGAATAGGAAAAACAAAAAAGTTTTTACCCTTCAAAAGTTAAAAACAGACCTACAGGTGTTTTGTTGTTTTTTTTCATTATCTTGTCATATAGTAATGTAACATTATTTTAGAATCATTATTTTTCTAAGAGTGAAAAATATAATATTTTAGATACCGATCAATCTCTGACAGTAGTGTTGACATCGTTTCAAGTCTTGTTCATGAAGTCCTTTTGAAAAAAAAAAATCCACCCTTACATCTGTAAGAAAGAAAATGCTTAAAGGTAAGTCTTTAAAAATAGGTATGTTTTCAAGGCAAAGTCGTACAGGATCAATTGTCAGCCGACTATTGAACACCTGAGGGACAAACTGTTTGCACATCTGAGAAATGCTACGTTAAACGTTTGCGGCTGTAGTATTATGATAAGAAATTAAAATAAATCGGAACTATGAAATAGCTTGATAAGTGCCACAGCGCATTTTAAACAAATGTCAAAGTGTGCATTTATTATACCTCCTCTACATACTAAAAGATCTCCAGTTTTCCAGAAAATGGAAATTGAACAAAAGAGAACTACGCTTGCGATTTAGTAATAAACTTTGTCATCTCGACGGGGGGTATATTATCTATTTAGTTGTAAAAGTATGCCGGTCTTCTTACCATCATAAGGTAATCTACTGCTGCGTTTGGCTGATAAATCAGTCACGTCGGCAGACAGTGGAAAAACCAATTAACTCGCGTTATCAGTAAAGTAGAAAACATAGCAGTTGCAATAAAGATACGGTATGGTAGCGTGACATTAACGTTGAATTTCCAGTAGTCTTGCTTGCAACGCTATCTCAGTATCTGGTCCAGTAGAAAGGCTACAGTGATTGCACAGGTTTAATGCGAAGTACCGCATCGTCGGACCTAACTGTCGGCGCTACCAGTCCATCTTTACAATGGTTTACTCAAACAATCGTACACTTCACAGAGATGAAACCAAATGGCTTCAGTCAGTAAATATTATACTGCCCGATCCACGACGCCAGGCTTTCACCGGATAGCCAACTTGCAGAATGAGAAAGTGTATGGCATTGACCTTTTTTTAATTCCAAGTCCGAAAATTTCCCACAAAACTCCTGACACTGAACGCGTTTGCATTTATTTTAAATCTGTGCTGCCTAGTGCTCATCGCCAGCTGAGTTTCATTTGCTTCGTCGATTTTGCTTGTTATTTCACTAGTGAATAAAGGAAAAGCGCAGACCCAGCCTCTTTCGAGTTAAATGGAACTACACGAGGTGGAGACAGTTCAGTCTGTTTTGTTTTGCTTTCATTTTTTCTTTTTTTACAACTTTTTAAGATCATGTTTATTTTCCCTCAATGGATTTGTGTAAATGTATCTATTTCCATATCTTTACTCCAGGTTTTGTTAAGACCCCAGTGTGTCTGTATATAATAATAATAATAATAATAATAATAATATATGTCTTTGAGAGAATGAGTACGTGGCTCACCCTTGCCCACAGCATCGACCATGTTACAAGACAAATTATAAAAGATTTAATATGTAAGGAATATAATCATGTTTTCAACATAGCCCTGTACAGTCTGTCACACATAATTTTTTTTTTTAAGTCTGCTTTCAAACACCCACTACAATATGCTCCAGTTCAGTGTTTCTCAGGGTGGCACATGGCAATATTTAGGTGGGGCGAGAGACTGTGACAGAGAAAGGCAGAGACAGAGAACAAGAGAGAAAAAAAAAAAAGACAGGCAGACAAATAGACAGACAGCCAAGAGACAGACAGAGAGACAGGCTGACAGACAGATGGCCAGAGAGTCAGAGGCAGAAAAGCAAAAAGACAGACAGGCAGGTAACAGGCAGGCAGAAAGAGAGCTAGACAAAGAGAGAGAATGAGCTTTCATGGTTTAGCCGTTTGGTGTGTTTTTATGACGCTGTGAAAGCAAAAGACAAATATGAACTGATGCAGACAGAAGCCCGAGTCTCTTTCATCTAGGTATCTTATTATACACTAGGTGCAAGGCTTGCAATGCTTTGTCATGACTGTGATCTACATCCATAAAGCCAAGACCTTTTTACGGTTTTCCCCAGACCCATTTCAATAGCGGGTTTAGCTTTAAGATTTAATGAAGCTTTCGCTGAAAATACCACTTTATAGCTCTGGGCCAGAACAAAGAAATCTATTGTCTTCCTCGGTGTATCATACATAAACAATAATTTTCAACAGGGCTACATCTCGCAAGAGTTTTGACACATTATATGGTGTACTTTCTCTTTGAGAGAATGAGTAGGTGGCCCACCCTTGCCCACTGGATCGACCATGTTACAAGTTGTCACAACACAAACTACAAACGATTTATGTCAGAAATATAATCATGGTTTCAACATAGCCCTGTACAAGAGTCTGTCAGACAGAATTTTTTTTAAAAGTCTGCTTTCAAACACCCGCTAAAATACGCTCTAGTTCAGTGTTTCTCAGGGCCGTACATTGCAATATTTTGATGGAGTGTGGGACTTCATAATGGGGTGCGGGGATTTTTCATAGAAATCTTAATTTCATAATGTATGGATAAACTGTTGTTTCTTTATATTGTGTTGGGTAAAAATGTTAATAAATAAAACCACACTTCTTTTCTTAACTTAATATTACCACAATCAATAGGCGTGTGCACGCTTCTTAGCAAAGGGAGTTCTCACAAATAGACTCTTTATTACCGGGGGCACCTCCCATTGGAGCGTACGTATTTTATGGATGGGCCCTTCGCTTACTGAAATTGTGTTTCACTAGAACTGACCGTCGGCGTATATGTGGTCAAGGATTTCTCGAAGACTTCGCAGAATCAATCTTACTGACAACAGGTTTAAGGTTACCCTTAGCCGCAATCCCTGGAGAGCGTGTGTACAAGTAGCGCTGATTCAATCAACTGAATAAACCAAGTTCGTTGTTTTTACTGACGTACTGACAAACCTGGAGTCGTCCTGCGACGATTTCTCCTTACCCACGGCACGATCGTTGACAACAGAGGAAACACACAAGTCATTGAATGGTGGTAGGTTAAAAGCAATTAATACTTCCACTAAAGTGTATATTCGAGAAGCGTTAGTATTCCATTTTGTAAGACAATGTCCTGCGAGCCAGATTTAGTAACACTGTAGACATGATGAGATAATATAAGATCAGATAAAAATCACTTTATTATCCCATTAGGGAAATCTGAGACACAGAATACCGAGATGGACCATTTCTTCTTTCACAATATGTCCACAACTTGCACAACAGATCTCTGTGCTACTAGTCTTTTCCGTTCAGTTACGAAGGGGTGTAGTGCGAATTGTTGCATTGTTGACATGGATGATACGCGCGCAAGTCGACGGACGGAATTTGGCGAATTGAACAGTCTCGGCATCCTGTGTCTAGGGGGAAATTCTCTTTCACGGAGCGCTTAAGCGCACATAATGGTACACACATCTTATGCACCATTACATAAACATATCAGTCAATAAATTCAATAATAGGCATATAACATGAAGTAACATGATCAGGAACCTTAGGGCACACGTCTAGCTATATCTTGTTGGGGCGCATTACAGAGGGGAAACACGATCGTCTGTATCTTTCTGTGTTTGTTTTGATCGAGCTCATTGAAGTGATTATCTATAGCCCTAAATTATTGAAGGGATTTTCTAGACACGGATTGTTTTCGGTCATTCGCCGTTTCAAGAAAAGTAAAGTATTTTTCACAATGCGATGTCTACCACGGTGACATTATAACTTGAGAATGTTTGGGACTAGGTTTAACTTTGGTAAAATATAAAATTTATATTCTTGAAACAATTTTCGGTAGAAGTAAATGACCAGGGGACATGTATACATAATTATGTTTTTAAATATTTATAGAATATTCAGAGACTTGGTAACTGCTAACGTGAAATAAATAAGAACACCATCCACCTGAGAGGGTCTAGAGAATCCCCCTCCCTCCCTCCCTCTCTCTCTCTCTCTCTCTCTCTCTCTCTCTCTCTCTCTCTCGCTGTCTCTCTGTCTCTGACTCTCTCTCTCTCTCTCGCTCTCTCTCTCTCTCTCTCTCTCTCTAACGAAGTTAACAAGTCCACGAGGAGTTCAAGGGAATGGAGCGGGGGGGGGGGGGGGGGGAATCACCATGTCTACTGAATAAATGAACCTTCGCCCCGTAGTGTCTGACGATCATTCAGAATCCTGCAAACTTCGATAGTGTCAAATGCAAGGCCAATCCAATAATGTCCATTTTGTCCTTGACACGATCGTCTTCATGGCTCCAACAGTGATTGCGTGTCTCTTAGATCTTCACGGCCGTTGACACAGACACTACAGGAAACAATACAGATCACTGCTTACATCCTCCGTCTTGGACATAATGACATAGTCATGTCCAATAATGAAAAAAATCAGATGATCTGTATGAATGGCAACGAATTAAACGACCATACTAAATAAGCTAGCATGAATAATTCATCTGCACTCTATATTTATAGAGTTTGATAGAGTTCACAGGGAAGTGATCTCTCAGATGTCTCTCTCTGACTGGTGCAAGACTCTGTCTGAGACGCTTAAATAGACAGACGCATGGAAATGTGTATTGAAATATATGTGGGTGGGTGTGTGTGTGTGGGGGGGGGGTTGTATTTTGCAAGGCCGCACGTTCGAGACAATACTGAAGGGTGGACAAAAGGAACGAAAAGTGTATTTTTAAAACAGAGGGAAAAAAAAAAAGAATGCACCTACGAAAGACAAAACCAAAGAAAACAAAACTGAATATTTACATCATCGCTTATTGTTGGACAGATTGTAGTACAAAATGTGGGTGGATCTGGAGAACTCGGGCTTATTGTGAAATACCAAATTCCTGGGAAAACCTCTCCAGTGGGGGGAAAATTTTCTACAGAAATTGCTATTTGCTTTCAATATGGAAGATTAGCCATTTTTCTGCATTCAGTTAAAATATTTTGCTTGAAATCGTCTTAGAAATATTTTATTTTGATATTCTTAAAGTTGCATTAAAAATTCACATTTAGCCCGTTTTTGCCAGGTCCATCCACAAAATAATATCAAGGTATTTTTTTCATCTGAATCACCTTTTTCAAGTGCTCATAGAAAATAGTTTTATCAAGGCCATCTTTCACTCATCCTATACATTCATTTCTTGTAAGTTTCGATTACATTTTGAAAGAGCTGTAATGTATCGTTGGGCATTGCACACCAATCAGAAAAAAGAAACATATATAGTCGTAAAACGGTTAAAGGCAATTTCTGCAATCTATCCCATCCATGTGTACAAGTTCGATCGCATAAATGAAGGGCAGAATGAATCCTATTTTCGCAACATGTAACTCCTTGATGTATCAAAAGAGTTCTGAAAGTGGCAAAAAGTCGGATGAAGAAAAAAGAGGGTGATATTTTGTTTTCTTTTTTCAATTTCATCTGTCCTCATCAAGACCTGAGTATTTTTCTTACGCATCGCAAAAACTGGTGAATCAGTTCGGAAGAGGAATAATTGTGTACTTCGACTTGGATATTGACCGCTTTCATCAGTTCTACATCCTCAATTTCACCCGTTAACCCGAATTATATTATCTGTCAGAATCCGCTTCTAAAGATCTCCTTATCACCTTTTCTGTCAATTTTTAGTATGATTACATCTCAGCCTCAGGGTCACTATCTCCTTGAGGCATTCAGGGCATTGTAGGAACGTACTGATCTAGTTCGCCCTTTCTCACCCTACATTCTTTCCTCACCAAGGTTATAAAAAAGGAAAATAAAAGTTAAATATAAAATTGAAGGGGTTAGAATTAGAAGAGGTATGAGAGGCAAATGCAAACACTGATTTAAAGCTATTTATATCAGGTGAATCTTCGTGACGCGACTTGCTAAAGATAGCAACTGGGAACATATATTACAGGGCAGCTGGAAGAGTCGATGTCAGTATCGGTAACGAACTTATCAAATTTGATTGGTTTGTACTGAAATGACTTTTTGTTTTTTCCTCTCAAAAGCCGTCCAATTGCACTTGGATCCCTTTTAATTTTAACTCCCTCAATGACGAATATCATAACATCCCTGCAGATAATACATTTAAGTACCATAATATTAATAATAAAAACATTTAATTAAAAAATAAAACAAAAACTTAGTGTCGCAGCAGAGCTTCGAACCGTGTTGGAATACGGCAAAGACAAAAATTGTTTTCTTCATTGTTAAATTTTGTCTGACTAAGGACTTCCATGGCCGAAAGCTTTTATTTATTTTTTTTTTCTGACTTCTTTTTAAGCCTTTCACCTGTAATTCTTGCGTGATTTATCGTGATATTTCTTTACTGTTTATTTCACACACTGGGCTTTGCAAACATACAACTTACAGTATTTTAACTTTGCAACAGAGCTACGGTAATATTAAGGAAATATATCTCTACAAATTGATAGCATTTAGATCTTTACAATTAAACTGACTTCTTGGCTATGTATGTGATCATTATAACATGTGCTGGTCTTCATTCCACAGCCAAGCCACATTCAGACCTGTTTTACTAAAACAAGTCTATTTGCTGAATGCTTTTTTTTTTTTAATGAGCTTTCTTCTTTACACACAGGTCATGGATGGTTTTCAAAGTACCGTACTCTGAGAGCTGTGAGGATTGCACAAGCTCTTGAGAAATGGCAAGACGCTTACATAATCAGGGCAATAGAAGAGCTGTAAAACACAACGACAAAATAATGGCATCCAAGGGACTGAACTCGACATTTCACCAGCCGCTCACTCAAAGTAAAATAGGTCTTCGAGTGGAATTCTCAAACCCTTGCCCTCTTAGGTTCCCAAGAAAATTGATGACCAATAAAATGTACGAGACTTTTTTTTTTTTTTTTGGCTTTTTTATTTTATTGAAGTCCTCGCACTCAGGACTTTTATTGACATTTTCAAATGGCAAAGATTAAAGTTCTTTCCCAGAAAATTGACTTTGTGACAGCGCGACTTACTGGTAATGGGTCAAGCCTCAAGATCAAGATTAGATAAACATCGTTCAATATAGCTTTGCACTTCTTGAAGACCAGAATAGACCGTGAGACTGTGGGACCGTGAACATACAAGTCAAGCTGCTTAGCCATTGGTTGGATGGATTGCATTATTACATGTCTATCGCTTTGCGAGTACAAAATGGTTTCTTTGCAGGCAGCAATTTCCCCCGGGGGTTATTTTGTTTGTACTCAGTTTCTTTTGTGTGTAGAAAAACATAAGTGTTCTTTAGTTGATAGAATACTGTTTCCAATTTATGTCTTTTAGTTGTTAGAGCTATGGCGTATATTGGGCCAAGCCTCTTTTGCATTTGTTTTGACTTGGACTAGAACTTCCTTTGTATCAATTAGCGTGGCAGGCTTGTTTCAGTATTACTAGTGGGCGTGGTTCCCGTTCAAGACCACAGCCAACATCTCACACTAATACCTGGGCAAAACAAACTTGTCGCAGTGTGCTGGGATCCGATGCTGAGGTTTCATAATGTACGGAAACGGAGACGTCAAAAACCCTTCAAATAGTGAAATAGAGAGAATATATTCATTTGTAAGGGAACGCCGTTTCCGTACACATCGAAGCACTCTTTCTTTTTACTACTTGACGGATTTTTGACGTTTCGGTTGCCGTTTCCATACACATGAAAACACAGCTTTAGAGTCTTTATCCCTTCAGGATTAGGGTGTTCTCTTGAGGGTGTGACTTTCTATTGAACGTCATGATTTTGTGTTGCTGCTTTTGGCATCATTGTCCTAGCTATGTTGTGCCCAGAAACGTTAGAAGAATTAATATGTCACGTCGCCACGCGTGAAAATTGAGTTCTTCTTTGTATTAAAGATATGTTAGTGACATTTTCACGTAATAGTATAGTAAATTTACAACAGATAAAGGTGGGGAAGAGACGAGGATGGTTGAAGAATGATGATTGGTGCTAGCGTTTATCAATTAAGATACATTTTATTTTTTGTTATTTATAAATAAAGAAATGAATTGTCCCAGGTAGCAAGGAGCGGAGACTCTCTCTCTCTCTTTTTTTTTTTCTCTCTCTCTCTCTTTCTTTTTAAATATTGTGTGCATGATTCTTGTATGAATTTTGAACTGCCCCAGCCCACAATAAACATAACATTGAAACTTGAAACTTATAAGCAAAATGACTGACGCAGAATTATGCTATTTGCATTATTTCTATTTATCGACCCCGCAAAGCCCGGTTAAATAGTTTGAATTTTA
The DNA here is from genome assembly GCA_963931925.1 of Onchidella celtica. NCBI lineage: Eukaryota > Metazoa > Mollusca > Gastropoda > Systellommatophora > Onchidiidae > Onchidella > Onchidella celtica. The sequence goes on along the minus strand of OZ007568.1, from coordinate 54,862,142 downwards.
TTAAGAATCCTTAGTAAAGAAAGCTGATCTCTTATAATGCAGGAAACCTAACTGCCAAAGTCAAAGGTGAGAGACGAAAAGGCCTAGAACCAATGGTTTTTCTGCAATGCCAATTTCCTGTTTCACACCTTTAACCACTTACCGTGAATTTTTTTCTTTTAAATCTCTCCTGTAAAGTAATGAAAATTTGGTCAGGTTTTTTGCTCAAAAGTCTGAAATGTATAGAACATCTCTTCTTTGAAGATTTTTCTTTCAAGTCTCATTAGCACATTAACTTGAAACATTTTTATCTGCATCGCCCGAGTCGGTAATTTACAGTGCAAAGCTAAAACATCTCTGTTGTAAGCGTCGTAAGCATTACTTTTTATTGCTATGTACGAGGATAGTAATGTAAACTGATTTTTCCTCCAACGAATGTCAGTCTAATTTAAATGCATGATGTTCAATGATTCACTGCACATGTTGCACTAGCTAGCACCTAACAGAACAAACAAAAGCTTGCAGTTTGTTTGCCATGCTGTTCTACTTTGATTGATCTTTATGCATTACAAAAATGCTCCAATGTTAATTCAACACACAACCATGTGTACAACATTGTGCTATTAAGCCCAGGGACATCCTACGTGTTTTAAGTACATTCACCATGTGTGCAGTAGTGTGGCACATGCACCACACTACTCTATGGCTGTGAATCATGCACTGCCTACAAACGCCATGCTAAAAAGCTGAACCAGTTTCACACCATCAACCTCAGAAAACGTCCCGGCATAAAGTGGCAAGAGAAGATCCCTGACACAGAGGTGCTGTACGGCGAACTCCAACCTGGCAAGCGCTCCCATGGAGGCCAAAGGAAGCGCTTCAGAGACACCCGGAAAGCTTCTCCGAAGGCCTTCAACATAAGCCACGACACATGGGAGGCCACTGCAATGGACAGATCAAAATGGCGTTCAGCTGTCCACAAAGGCGCCAAACTCAATGAGGCAAACAGAGCCGCTGCATCAGAGCAACGCAGACAAGCCAGGAAATGTGCCAGTAAGTCCCCTTCATCCTTCACCATCCCATGCCCACACTGCATCAGAACGTTCCAGGCACGAGTTGGTCTGATTTGCCATCTGCGCACCCACAGAACCCAATCCACCTACCTCCCAGGATTACTAGATGGTCCTCGTCGATTCCGACGGACGAACCACACACATTCACCATATAGCACCATCCTAGCTGGAAAATGCGAATGTCATAACGAAGCAGTGGTGTAGCGTAGGTGGAGCCCAAGGCCTACTAGATAGATAGTCTATCTAGTAGGCCTTGGTGGAGCCACGTGGGCGGTTGCCCTATACGCAAAATTCTTAGGGATGAAAATTTTCAAAACTATCACTGTTTCCACTGCCAATTGTGAAAGACGTTTCTCAAAATTTTAATCCATCAAAGAGTATCAGGGATCTACAATGAGCCCTATAACAAAAAAACAACAACAGCAAAAATGATTAACCTAGCATTACTGTAAATTGGAAGAGATTCCAATATACATGTAGGTCTCATTACTATTATTGAAAATGCTGCAAAATGAAAACTAGGCGAGTTTAAATAAATTTGAGTACATTATCATTAAATGCATTTTTACTGCAACTTCATCAGTAATTTATCAAAAAACAATACATGTGCTTGGTGGGTAAGGGGTTCAATACTACTGGACTGGTGAAAGGGACTCGGGGAGTGCTGGCGGTCCACGGGTCAGAGTGCGCAATACTTGCCTTGCCGCGACCGTTGGCAACCCAAGATACGCCACTGCCAGGAAGGAAGACTTATTGAATTCAACCGAAAAACACGATGCCATACAGTTCATGACAATACACATTGATTCCTTCCGTTCCAACGCGCATCAACGGGAAACGCAAATGAAAATTAATAATCTCGATCAAGGCTAAGGCACCAAAATGACAACTGGTTGCGAACAGCTAACAATGGTTTCTCAGAGCACCAAGTCAAATCTGTGTTGCTTCGTTTTCGTCTCAGAATTGAACTTTCTTTACATCAAGTGGAGAGTGAAGCCGTTTTTTCACGTGTACCTTAACAGCAACGGAAATGACAAAACTCCATCAAGTAATAAAAATCGAAGAGTGTTTCCATGTGTACGGAAATGGCATGAAAAACACTTTCTATTTCACTAATTATATGGTTTTTGACGTTTCCGTCGCCGTTTCCGTTTCCGTACACATCAAAACCCAGCTTAAGGCTGTTTGCAGTCTCAGCAGTGCCCAAGGGTGATTGCCAACTTACTTCCATAGTCCACAAAAATCGAGACAAAACAGTCTGACTCCGGTGCACTTTGGTCCTAAGGTTGATGATATCACTGAAAAATGTTCACATTTATCAAAAAATAAGAAAAAGAAAAATATAAATGAAAAAGCAAATTCAGATTTATTAAGTGTATTGTCTGCCACTGTCTTTTTTGTGTCTATTCCTTGCCTTTTATATAATATCGCTTAGACAGATTCTGGGGGTAGGTTAATAAAGATTCCAAAATAGAGCAAAATGGCCGCTGAATAAAGAATATACAAATAATATACATTGTTGGAAATGTCAAGAAAATCTGTCATTTTGAAAAGATTCACACGGCTATGGATGAAATGCTTTTTTTTTTTCAATGGATAAAACATTGGCGGTGAAAAAGGAAAACATTTCATATTGGAGCTAATAGTAATAATGTCAAACACTCGTTTTGAGAATTTTACAGCTTCTCTCTCTCTCTCTGTCTGTCTCTTTATCTCTCTCTTTCTCTCTCTATGTCTCTCTCTCTCTCTCTCTCTCTCTTTCTCTCTCTCCATCTCTCCTTGTTCTTCTCCCTGCCTAGCACTTTCTTTTTCCCCTTCTCTTTATTTTTACTTATTTCCACCCCTCTCTCCCCCTGTCTCTCCCCCCCCCCCCGGCTCTCTGTCTATTTTTTTTTCTTTTTTTTCTTCTTCCTTCTACTGTCCCGTCGTCCCGTCATTCTCCTCACTGTTCACCTCTTTATCTCTCCTTCTTACACTCCCCATCTCCCATCCTCTGTACACTCAATGTCACAAACTGCCTAAGATAGGGCAAACAAATCACCAGAAGGGCCCAAGGGCGAGAGGAACCCATCAGAGCATTTATTCTTTAATAGCAGGTCCCGGTCGATGCAGGAGAGGACTGGGTTAAGGGATGATCCCTTTCTAGAACACCACATTGAACTTTGAAACCACACAGTGCCAACTTGTTTGCCATATTGGTAAACCAGTAATCAGTGCAGAGAAAACAGAGTTGTGAGAAGAAGGAAAAAAATGAACCAACTGATCATAGGTTCAGTTTGGGCTTGATCAATATGGACTTTTTCTTTGGTTTCTGAAAGGCCGTTTGACATTTCCAGGCCAAAACTGCCTTGAGGATTTCTCTTGTTCCACGCCTTGTTTGATGTGTGGTGGTTCGATCTATCTATCTATCTATCTATCTATCTATCTATCTATCTATCTATCTATCTATCTATCTATCTATCTATCTATCTATCTATCTATCTGTATCTATCTATCTATCTATCTGTATCTATCTATCTGTATCTATCTATCTATCTATCTGTATCTATCTATCTGTATCTATCTATCTATCTATCTATCTATCTATCTATCTGTATCTATCTATCTATCTATCTATCTGTATCTATCTATCTATCTATCTATCTATCTATCTATCTATCTATCTATCTATCTATCTATCTATCTATCTATCTATCTATCTATCTATCTATCTATCTATCTATCTATCTATCTATCTATCTATCTATCTATCTATCTATCTATCTATCTATCTATCTATCTGTATCTATATATCATCTATCTATCTGTATGTATCTATCTATCTATGTATCTAGATAGTTGAACATAACACACAACCTAATTTTGGTGGATACGAACTGACAAACAGCAATACTTTGAATAAACTTTGTAAAGTTAACTGGGGGGCTTCTGAATTTGTGGAAATGAACAGATTATGTTGTAAATTGAAAACTTGTTTAGGATATGACATAGAAAATGATTGTTACACCTTATCGATAAATGACGGCAATGGTTCTATAATTCATACCAGTGATATAAATAAAGTGTCTAAATTTCTAAAAAGTCAAAGAATACAAGATGATATCAATTACTGGCATAATCTAGAGCAACAAGGACAAATTGTTAACAAAGTTCATGCAAACATTCACTCATCATCCAGTACTGTTTTTAAAAATGCAAATATCAACGATGCTATCATTAAATTTGCTATGAAAGGGAGATTACAATTGTTAGAAACAAACGCAAACATGAACAAATACTACCCACTGTCCTTTCAAAGATCATGTCCCTTGTGTAATCAGCCTTATGACACCAACTCACATATACTTAATGGTTGCCAGAGATTTAAAGGTTTCTACACAGAGAGACACGACAAAATTGTAGACTTTTTATTTGAAAATATCAACAAAAAACTTGCAAGTGATCAGTGCATTATCAGTACCAACAAATGTGTCAATGTTGAAAACAACATCCCCAACAAACCTGATATATTGATTATTGATGAGAAAGAGAAAATTGTGTTTATAGTGGAAGTATCTGTTCCCTTTGATAGGTTTATTGATATTTGTTTTAATGAAAAATGTCTGAAGTATTTACCACTACATAATCATTTCAATGATATGGGATACACAAGTAAAATCATTGTCTTTATTGTGGGTTCACTGGGGACAGTGCACAATAAGTCAGCATCAGGTTTGAAGTTGTTGGGTTTCACTAACAGTGAAATAAACCAGTTTTGTAAATTCATGAGTATCAGTGCTATTATTGGGTCACACAGGGTCTGGAAGAAAAGATATCATTTAATCTAATTCATCTCTAACAATATTTTGTCATATACAGTAGCTTTCAGTGGTGCATTCACTCCCTTTTTTCTCTGTTTTTATCAGTCAAAAGGCTTTTATCAATGCAATGCATGTTGGTTATTCCATACACTATATTACTACTATGCATTCTCATTACAATGCATGTTGGTTACTCCATACACTATATTACTATTATACAGTTTCATTGTATTACACTATTTAAGTTGTTGGTATGCTTGTAAGCTGATATATTATGTTGAATATGTGATTATGCAATTGGATTGTTCATTGCATGTGAAAAATCATATAGTCAATAAAATTCTCGAAGTATCTATCTATGTATCTATCTATCTATCTATCTATCTATGTATCTATCTATCTATCTATCTATCTATCTATCTATCTATCTATCTATCTATCTATCTATCTATCTATCTATCTATCTATCTATCTATCTATCTATCAGTGTGTTTATCTTTCTGTGTGTGTGTGTGTGTCTTTCTGTCTTTCCATCCATCCAGTCATACTCCTATCCATTCATCCATGTGTCCAACCGACCGTCTGTTTTTCTCTCTGTCTGTGAATGTGTCTTATTTCCAATAATCCATCCACCCATCTGTCCATCCGTCCGCCGTTCCAACCTGCCGTCCATCTGTCTGTCTGTCTATCTTTGTTATTCTCTCCTCTCTCTCTCTCTCTCTGTCTCTGTCTGTCTGTCTCTCTCTCTCTCTCTCTCTCTCTCTCTCTCTCTCTCTCTCTCTCTCTCTCTCTCTCTTTCTCTTTCTCTCTCCGTATAACTGTCTTGTCTGACTTCAATCTCTCACTCAGTCTTCATCACAACGATCTTTTTCCCCTCAGTATTTCTTCCTTATCCAAGATGCTTCGTAATTTTTTGCGTATTGATTTGACTCCCCCCCCCCCTCCCAAGAGCTTCGACCTCACCCTGTCCTACAGATCTTATGTTTCTCTTTTGTCTTTTTTTTTTCATGTTTGATTTCACGCCAGTTCTTAAAACTTGTCCTTTTTTTTTTTTTTCATTTTTCTATCCTCTCCCTCTCCCTCTCTCTCTCTCTCTCTCTCTCTCTGTGTGTGTGTGTGTGTGGGTGTGAGTGTCTGTCTTTATCTATCTATCTATCTATCTGTCTGTCTAATTTGTCTGATTGCCTGTCCTGTCAGTCTCTCTCTCTCTCTCTCTCTCTGTCTCTCAGGCTTGTATGTAAGCCGACGTAATAAAAAATATATTCATGTTCTTTTGTGCAGTGATTTTTTTTTCATCCTTCCATCCATCCGAGCATACACAGAGGACATTGTTTCATATATAACTTGGAAGTATTCAGCTACGAATGTGTTCGATCATTGAAAGCCATTGGCCAAACTCTTTTCCTCATTGTCGTTCTTTCTTTCATCTCTTTATTTCCAACGTGTACGCCGCCCGGATTTAATTATTCTTGCAATGTTTATCGAACCGAATCTTTCACCGGGATGTGTTGTAATTATGTATGTACTGTTGCAATGGTGCTAACCTGTGTTTCCCCCGCCGATAACCTTTAGCTGTACTGTTGCAATGATGCCAACCTCTCTCTTTCCCCCGTCAATCACCTTTAGCCTTAACTACCCCTGAAATGAGTCCTCTCCTATCCCTCGGACCTTCCCTTTCGCTGTTGCTAAGCGACCGTGGTCTAAATACAAAGCCAAATACAAAAAAATACTCAGTTGTGTTCAGTTCCCAGTAACAGCTTTCTATGAAAATACCACGTTCCCCTAACAACAGTCACTTTCCTCACATTCACACTAAATCACTTGCACTTTCCGACTTACTCATTTTTATTTCATCCCTTTCGCACGCGCCTGCCTGGCAACCGAAACCTCTGAGCCCGGCGCCTGGTCGGAGCATGATGGAATAATTTAGTAGGTCTGTCTCCGTTGCCATCGCTTTTTGAGGAAGCCAGCATCAAAATGAGCAAGATTTTCGTCGTCCATCATAATATAAAAAGTAGCTAGCCAAGTACTTTTCGCAACGCTTACGTGAACACAATAACCCCAGGGTATCGGGGTTTTAGAGTTTGTTACCATGAATTAATTGTATACGGAGACACTAGAATCGTTGCATTCTTCAGCGCCATTGCAAATACAATATTTAAGAAAGATATTTCCTGTAAATATAACTGCGACTGCTGGTTAATTTATTTATTTATTTATTCATTCATTATTTTTTTTAGTCATTTATTTATCTATTCATTTACTTCATTACGTACCCGGCTTCATCAGGGATAAACATGTGAACCCACCGTTCTGTCTCTCTCTTTCCGTCTCCTCTGGCCTAGAAAGCTTCGCATATTCTACAGTCTTACAACAGATTCCATGCGCACCAGAGAACTGCGCACTCATTTCTGAGAGAGAAACTGGGCACACCCAATTGAACGCGTATATGCAAATTGTTTCTGGTGTGGTGGGCTCACTACAGGGAGCCAAAACAAAGATCATTGTATTTTACATTTTTTCAACTTTTTATTTAAAAATACCTGAAACTTGAAGTAAACACAATCGGTTGATATAGAAGCAATTGGGCTGGATTAGTTGACACTTAAGAAAATTAACTTTATAGTTTTTGAAACAATGATTTAGGCTGTAGCTTCGAGCAAAAAAGGGCCAAAATTGCACGACAATAAATTACTCCCGCCATTATTTATATTCATATTTATTTATTTATTTATTTATTTATTAACTTATTTATTTATCTATTCATTTACTTATTTATAAGTATGTAATTACTTACTTATTTAGTTAGTTATTTAATTATTTATTTGTTTATTTGTTTATCTATTTATGTATTCCTTTATCTATTTACTGGTATGGCACCCATTCTGCATATGAACAGGAGTTAAACGGTTTAGCAGTGTGGAAAATGGAGTTTAGAACACAGAGTAGAATGCAAAAAGCTAATTGAAAAGATATGATGGCTATTGCTGGCAATTATCAGTCAAGCTACATTTTATTGTATATATTTCATATGATAAGTAAATGTATAAATTGTTGCAGGCAGCAAGGAGAGAACAGAGTGAATGACCGTGCGTTCTGATTTTTTTTTTTTTAATGTTTTTCAGAGCTTGTTTGATGATTCTTCTGTGTATTTTGAATTGGACGTCAAGGCCCACAGTAAACTTGAACTTGCTAACTTGTTTGCCACATTGTGTAAACTGGTAATCAGTGCAGAGAAAACAGAGTTGCGGAAAGGAAAAAGAAAAAAAATGAATCAACTGATCATAGGTTCAGTCTGGGCCTGATCAATATGGACTTTTTCTTAAGTTTCTGAGAGGCCGTCTGACATTTCCAGGCTAAAACTACTTTGAGGATATTGGGAGCAAACGAGGTTTCTTATAGTTTTATATAAAAGAAAATTTATTCATTTATTCATTTATTTATCATTAAAACTACTTTGAGGATATTGGGAGCAAACGAGGTTTCTTATAGTTTTATATAAAAGAAAATTTATTAATTTATTCATTTATTTATCATATTTGAGATTTACGTTTCCTTCAACATTTTCCACATTTCAAAATAGTTTTGGTTTTCATATGCCATAAACACGTAGTGATGGGCCTGCAATGCCTACCGTAATATTTACAAACAACACGTCATATTATTCAGGTCACACTACTGCTGATCCTTTACAGGTTTCTGCTCTGAGCGCATCCTTAGACTCGGGCACAAATTATAAAAAGTTGTGTCAGCTAACACGGAATCGGCATTAATGATCCCATTAATCACGGCAAGTTTTGTTCCACTCTTTGCGTGACAGGAGTGTTCAGACCCTGAGTAAAGATTCTCACCCTGTCGACTGGAAAAAAAACAACAATAGCACAAATATTAAAAAAAAACATGGCGACACTGATTTTGATATCTATGTTGTTGGGTTTTTTTGTCTTTGTTTTTTTTTTTTCAGATGACTTAGTCTTTCTGTGGCAATCTCAGTAGGCTGCATACAGTTCGTTTTTCAACCTTTTCGATAACAAATCTTTGCAAATTGCTCAAAATTCGATTAAAGGCTCAGTTAAAATACTGATCTCTGATGTCAATAAAATTAATGCTGAACCTTTACCCCCCCCCCCCCTTCCGCCCCAATCCTCCACCCCCCCCCCCCACCCCAAAAAAAGCCCTCGAGTTTATTTGCCCGCCGAACTCTTTTTAAGCAAGTAAGACGAGATGTAGAATGCCCAAAGCTTCACCGTACTCAAAGCAGTCGCGAATCAACCGCGACCTATGCAAGAACGTAAAACAATCAAAGGACAGGAAGGTAGACAGGAAGCAGAATGAGAAGAAAACAACGTGGAAAGAGAAGATGAATCCATAAGAGAGCGGGAGAAAGAAGGATGAATTTAATTTACAGGGCTGAAGTAAACAAGTAATATTTTTACATAAAGAATACACAATCCTGAGGAATGCACTTAAAAGATATACATTATTAAACATACATTCTTGGCAAAGTAGATTGTAAATAAGAAAAAGGAAATTGCTCATCCGCTGGACGCAAAAACCGTCACAGTGGACATTTGCCCAGTTTCGTATTCATCGAGAAGACACAACAATATATCATAATACTGTGTTTGACCTGTAACTTCAGAGAAAACCTAACTTGGACCATCAGCTTTCGGAGCACTGAGGCCAAAACTCGCTGGCATATATTTCAAGTGGTCCTGATTCAAGATATAAACAATTGGCCTTAACAAGGTGGTCACCGTCAGCTAATCAGGCCGATTTGATATTTGTCATGGTATATCAAAATACACGTGATTTTTTTTTCCGTCTTTCTCTCGCTCGCTCTCTCTTCCTCTCTCTCTCTAGCGGGGGCGCGAGCGCGCTCTCTCTCTGTCTCTGTCTCTCTCGCGCTCTCTCTCTCTCTCTCTCTTTCTCTTGCTGCCTCTCTCTCTATATATATATATATAAAATACACATTATTTTCTCTTTCTCCCTCTCTCTCTTTCTCTCTATCTCTATATTTATAAAATACACATGATTATTCCCTCTCTCTCTCACACACACGCAATATAACACACACACACACTGACGCACTCATTCCCTCTCTCTCTCTCGCGCACAAATACCTACCCGAAAGCAGATTTTGTACAGGACTACAGGATCAATTATGATGTCCCACATGATATCCGAGCTCATTTGATTTAGTTAGGAACGCTTTTCATCCACGATATATTTGATGAACATGGAAAATATCGCTGCTAGTTTTGTTTCTGTTGTTGTTTTGTTTTTGTTTTTGGTACGAGTGGGTGGGGTATAATAGCATTGGACAAAAAAAACAATTTCAGTTATAGCCAAAGTGAAAAATCATTGACGGCAAAAACCATGCGCCAGTGTATAATTATTACTATAGGAATGCTCCGCCCTCTGAGTCCTCGCCGTTGGATTTCACTGCCCTGGTTTGCGTAGCACGCGAAAACTTAAGTTGCACTCCGGTGTCCCCAGGCACGATTCAATTTAATGCATTCATTAACTGGGCAACCTGCCAGGGATTTGATTCCCAACTATATGCACGATAATTGGATTGGAACACTCACATACACACAAAACTAAGAAGAAAACAGACGAATGAATATTCTTTCTTTTTTTTTTTTTAATCTCTAATAGAATTCCCATGATATTTCCTCGTGTCCCTTGACAGACTGCGCTTATTGGAAATATCATTTTAATTAAAGAATGGCAATTTTTACTGCCCTTATTTAAGTGAGACAAGTTTTAATGTTGTGCCCAAAGAAAAAATGGAAAATTGATTTATATCTCCAAACTGAGATGCATAATTTCAGTTTTAATTTTTTTTTTAATTTTCTTTGGGGGAGGTGGGGGAGGGGGGGGGGCGCCTCAAAAGTCAAGGAAAATATTTTGAAATTAAAAATTTAACATCTAATTTTACTGCCGATACTTGTTTTTGTTTGTTGTATTTTTGTTTGTTTTTCGTTCTTTGTTGTTGTTGTTGTTGTTTTTATTCTTTTCAGGCATGATACATTGATAGGGTCGTCAAATAAAAACAATGTTTGCGATGACGTAAGTATTTATTCATTACACAATCAGATTTGGGAGAAAACAGTAAGTTTAACTACAAAGACTAGCCTGTTCAAAACAAAGCGTTTAAATCCGACAAGTATGTAGAAAACAAAGTTTGAATGACACAAGTCAGAAGAGGTCAAAGAACTTTAAATACGAAACGTACGACGAAAAGAGAGAACTTAAACGGGACAAGAGCGAAGAAAACAGAGTTTAGCATGACAAGTACCAAGAAAAACAGATTTCAAACACGATAAGTAAAAAGAAACAAAGAGCTTAAAGACGATAATCGTGAAGAAAACCAAGAGTTCAAGCGGTACAAGTATACACCGAAAACTACACGAAAACTACATTTACTCTACTTACCATGACAAGAAATAAGGCACACAAGACAACAGAGGAAGACCAGCACTAAGAGGCCCAGTTCAGGGCCCATATCCCTGTAAATCAAATGGGATCGATGTTCACCATCCTTAGACACTCTCAGCACTCTGTCAAAAACAGATACATATGAAGTAAATTAAACCTTATGGATACCAATGCATGAAATGATTGAAAGGTAGTAAAACGGCCTTAAAATGTATGTAAGACGGTGTGATATCTCTGCCCTGCAATGAACACCCGGATTCACGACTTATATAATTATTGCACGAATGCGCGGCTCATGAATGTTGCTATCCACCAAACTTGTTGTTCTAGGGATTGTCAGAGTAAGACTCTTGGCTCTGAATCCACGCAACTCCGATTCTGAATCTTTTCAGAAAGCATAAAAAGTTATTCAAGGTTGGCTCACAAATGCTTAATTTCCAGCAGAGAGTATATATCACTTCCGCGTTACGGTTGTTTGCGGGGAGCCGCACGGCTTCGAAAAGCACCATAGAGGGCAAAAACCTCCACTTGCCTCAGTGATGGCATCTGAATATGTTCACTTTCTAAGCAAAGATGCATTTTAAGGCCAGAACCAGCCCGTAACGGGTTTGTACAGTTGGGTGCCCAACAAGAAGATGGCATCGTTCGACCGTTGCCCATCGCTTCTGCCCTACAAGTGGGGTACGCCGCCATTTTGTTTGCAAATCATGTGATATGGAGGACGGTAAATAAAAATGGTCTATAGAGAGGTTTCACTATTGGTCGATTTGCACTGCGAGACACGGGAGGCTCCGCGAAACCACTGTTAGCATGGAGTGGAAAGTATATTCTTGTTTAAAACATAGCATAGCTGAGGTGATGTGCTTTCTACGGTGGTTTTCCAGTATCCGAATTAGGTGGATAGAAATATTCATGACTCTGTCCCCCAGAATTAAGCGCCTGGACTTGCTCCCGCAAGGGTTTCAATTCTTTAATCTGCATTAAAATTCAATTAGATCTAGTCAAACAAGTAGACGGCAACGCTAATGAAGGGGAGAGTAAGGAATGTGGAGTTTATCACAAACAACAGTACGGTAAAGAATGCTATAGAATATTTGTTATTCTGCTGTTGACGTTGGTGTTAGAGACTGGTGGTACCAGTGAAGTGACAATTGTGATGGAAATAAGGAAAATAAGCATCGGTGGCAGAGTCAGTCACTGGTAATCATTAATTTTATAAGACAAAAACGGCAGAATGGAATGGACGGATACAAGAAAAGCCCTTTGTAATGAATGGACTCGAAAACCACTGAACCAGCCTTTTTGAAAGTTGGCATGAAGAAGTGAAATATGGTATGGTTGGGAAGGTTCGTGGCTGTAGAAGAGCATACAATTAGGCGCAACTGAGAGATAAGGCTGTTGTTGTAAGTATGTACTCACCCCAAGCGTTTTGTGCTAAGGGGGTGTATTGTCTACGTACTATCCCTAACCCCGTCCTTATCCTCAACCCTAAATCTTATCGAATCCCTAACCCTGCCCCATATCCTTTCAACCAAAAAACAGGAGGAAAACAGAAAGAAAATCAGAAAGAATTATTAATCCTGATTAATTTAGGCTGTTGTCAAGGAGCATTTCGGGAGGAGCTCTCTAGCACTGGAGTAACAAAAGGCTTTAAAATACGTACCCCTAGTGCAGAAACCATTTGGGGCGTACGTACTTGTAACAACATCCAAGAGATAATCAACCAAATGTGCAAATAGTTGAACTAGGTCTTGGGAGAGGGTTTACGGTTCATATTGTGAAAGCTATATTCTCGCGCGATTTTACGTACAACACCGGCTTCCGGGGTTTCTTACTAATATCAGATAAGATTGCATTATCACCTATTTCCCCGGCCTAAATTTTCAAAGGACAGTGACCTGGATCTCAGACTTTTCGTAAATAAGTGTTTTCCATCCCTGCCATCATACGTTGACATAAGAATATTTTAGACTCCTTCTGTCGCGTCATTCTGTTATATTCTGTGGCTTTGCTTCTTCCTAGCACAATAATTATAATCGCTGTCGTGCCAACGTTCTTTCTCCAAACTCAAACTCAAATTCCACGATCTCTCAAAACGGAGAAGCCGGATGTAGGACTCCCTGATTGTTGTTCGTATTTTAGCTGACAACTTACTCTCAAAAACATTTTCGCAAATTTTTAAATAACTCTTTGTATTTGCCCGTATTTGGAGATGAAATGTTTTCATTCTAAACAGTAAATGTGTAATGCAAGACTTGGGGATTACCAACATGGAAGATTTCTCCACAAATCTCTTTAGTCCTTTCAAGTTCTCGGGTATTTTATTTTTCCCATCAGTTTCAATTTCGGGATTTTCGCCCCCCGAACGTTGTGAGTTCTCGCTGCCAAAAAAAGGTTTTCGTTTATTCAATTTCTTTTCAAATTCATTCATTTCCCTCCTCCTTTTCCATTTCTCTATTCGTGATAGAAAACACTGGCTATGAGCATAACTTGAATGAGAATGCTGTTTTTAATTCCCCTATCCAATGTTTATCTAAAGGCGTCTCCAGGATAGGTTGTTTACCTTCGTATCCAATGTTTCTTTTTATCCCGGGCTTCATTTACAGAAAATTGCGCACAAGGCGCGATGAAAGAATCAGACCTCCCTTTTCACTTCTCGAGATTGCCGTTTCCTCATTTTTTTTTATATCAGTCATTATTTATTTTTTTCATTCATTGTTTTTTTTTTCTTTCTTATCCTGTTCGAACTTTTTTTTCCCCCTCAGTTTCTCTGTAGCCACAGCTTTATCCTCCCCACTGGTCTGTATACTGTCGGTAGTCTTCACAGAGGATAGAGTCAGTATGAGGTATCAGCCGTTGGCCATAGTGGCTTGTCTGTAACCAAATCAATCTCGGCGCTTACAAAGGTCGCTCACTGATTTGGCCGACAGCCCAACTACTGTGCCCTGGTCAGCTAAGGCTAGATAACTTTCTTAGCGGAAATCTGAGAAAACGAGATATTTTGCCAGCAGAGCTGATTGCCCGATCAATCGGGTGACAGTTTCTCCACCCCCTCCCCCTCTTTCCAGGATCGTTGTTCAGTGGGAGGAAAAAGAAAAGGATGACAAAGTCTAGTAGTCTTGTTTACAGTCTAGCAACCCAAGCTATGGAGTGCTCAATGCAGATCATCATTCCATGGGATAATGATGTAACAAGTAGTTACAGTATGTTTCTAGCAAACTGATTTTGAAATGTTTACAGCAAGTACAAAATAAATGATGCAAATATTGCTTAAATTCTACGAAATGGATTAAATTATTGAAAATGCTACCTTTCAAATTAATGTACAATATTGTTTGAAATACATGATGTATAGCATGGCTGTGGGGCTGTACTGTCTAAATACAGATTAAAATGGTAAATATTTTTTTATCGAAAATCTCAGGGAGCCTGGATATGCAGATGGACAGAAACATTCGGTAAAGAAATATTATCCCAACAGACTCTCCTTTCTTTATGGCATCCTTGGTGGGTCAAAACATTCAACATTGCATTTAAATTCCTTCTCATTCAGAGCATTTATTATACCTCTTCTACATACTCATAGATCTCCATTTTTTTTATTTCAGAGAATGGAGATAGACCAAGCAAGAGCTAGATCTAAGCTTGTTAAACAAAAACATCAAAGTGCAAGAAAAAAAAATCACGCTTGCGTAATTCGACAATTATATTCACAGAGCAAAAACTTCAATCAGATCCAATTCAAAATAAGAATTATTCCTATGTCCACAGAGCAGGATAGCGAGCTAAGATAACGGGCAAAGCCTCTTCTTGAAGCTCACGTTGAGAGATTGCATCTCCTAGACGTAGCTTCACGCATCCCATTCTCACGAGAATTTACTCAGTCATCCATTGCATGCCAAATGCAGTTTTTAAAAAGATCTATTTCCTTTAGCACGAATCAGCAAATTATTGTGACATTTACACGTGCGTACCCTAAACATTGAAGAATTGGTTTATCTTCCCAGTCATCAGCTGTTGTAATAATAATATGCTTAATTGTGTACGTTAAGTCACAACGACCTTTTCATTCAATAACATTATAATTATTTCATCGTCAGGCATTGATCAGTATTTCTATAGTTGGCAGATCAAATTTTGAATAATAGTTGTATATTTACCCACACATTCAAAGTTTTATTGTAGTTATATATCAGGGGTGGCCAAAGTTATTCAATGTAAGAGCCACAAATGACAATTTTCAGATGGTCGACGGCCACAAGAAGGAAAAAATATACACACACGTTTATATTGTTACCTATATATATTGTTACAAAAATATTTTAAATGAATATTAAGAAATACATGTATGCAAGGATATTTACTCACTATGCAGTTTTTTTTTTTAACTCTTAATTTGTATTAATTTCAGCAAGTAGGCCTACATAACACCAAATGTTTTCAAGTCTTCACTGGTGATTGTTTTGACTGAACGTATTGAATACGGCAATGAGCTGCGGGAATATTTAAGAGAAACGTGTGAATCTGCATTTCAGTAACAAAATAAGACTGCCAAAAAAACGAAACCAAAAGGGTAAAAAAAAAAGTGATGAAAAAGGAGCTCTAACAACACACTTCTACGAGCCGCATATGTGGCTCAAGAGCCGCGGTTTGGTCACCCTGTTATACATCATTATCATCATTATTCGGAGTGTCTATCTCCACTGTGTGGCGCAAACGGTTAAGGTTAGTAATAATAATGATAACAATAATAAGGATTAAAATAATTATATTATAAAGAAAATAAGATCTCCATGAAAGGCTTTTTGACCGCTGAGCTTAAAATTCTACGAAATATCATTATTATTTTACGCATAGAAAGACGTAACTTTTAAAATATGGCCCATTTTTGTGTCGCGGAAAAAACACGCATTCTCTCCGAGTAGAATTAAAAAGCATGACAGGAAATTTCGTTCCGCGCATCAATTTACACACCGGCGATGGAAACACAATTTTTAAAATCACATCTATGTTTTCCTGATCCTCGAGTCAGAGGGCCACCGAGTAATACCAATGATGACAACAACAACAACAACACCACAATAAGAGCGTCTGTTTTCACTACATTATAGTGGTCGCCATTATAATGTATTACTTTAGGTTGTTGTTAAGGCATACAATTAGGCGCAACTAATCAAAGATACCCCATCTATACGACGCTAAAAATGAGACGCCTCTAAAAACAAATCATGCACACAGTTTGCCCGCTAATCGGGGGTGCGGCCCATGGGGCATAGCATGAAAAGAATGCTTGATATAATGATAAATTAATGACGCAGATTTGTCACTGGTTCTAAACAAAAGTATCCAGAGTTTTCCCACAGGAATTGAAGTTATAATTACAAAATAAGTCACACGAATCAAGGCCTACAGCGATAACTGAACAGTGAACAAAATTCAATATTTTCCCTATTTTGCTTTGTAAAATATGGCCGTTTTTATGACTTCCGCGCATTCGGCACTAGGTGGCGGTACGAAATCTGTGCACGCTAAAAAGCGCCAGCTGTCTCATTTTATTCTATCTAGTATCTTCGGTCTAATTACAAAGCTGAACACTGAAAATTCTGAGTTCTTTTCACTACTCATCCATGGCCTACTATGTAAAATACGGTCTTTCCCACAAGACTCCTTATTATTATATTTTTATTAACATTGATATCATTGTAGTCTCCATCACAACATTGACTTCATTGTTGTTGTTGTTATTATTATTATTATTATTATTATTATTATTATTTTATACACAAGTTTCTCGTTAAATTTTGTTAAAGAATGCCTACTTTCCGTAACATTCCGAGTTCAGTTCATTAGTAAATTAAAGCATATTATATATATAGAAATAAAATGTCGGGCGAAAATAAGACGCCGGTATGTTTTTCAGTAAATGAGAATAGGTCAGTGAATCAATGAATCTATTCGATCAGCACGGCACTTTGGCTAGTCAATCACCCAGTCTCTGGGCCCTCCAAGGCTGCGCTACACTGAAGAATGGGCAACGCTAGACGAACGGTTCAGGGGCTCTCGCGAAATTGTATCCCCATGGCGCGCTAGGGATTGAGATAGAGCTGGCTGCTAGTCTTCCATGGAAATCGAAACGTCAAGACAGCTACGATTTAAATCTCGAATTACATCTCTGCGTCGAGTAAGAAGATTCCCGCGTTCCTTTGTCCTCTTTTACCCAGCTTTTCTGTACAAAAGCTGTACAATTTCTGAGCATATCGTCACCGTTGCCTGAGACTGTAGTAACTCAAAAATTTGAAAGAAGAAAAAGGTTCTTGCTCTTGGAGCGTAGTATTTTACATAGAGAGGTATAGCTGATCAGACAAAACAACTCAGTATAGGGAATGGGATTGAATGACACAGTTACTGTATTTGGATTTACGTCATGGGACATTCGAACTGTTCAACGCGGCGGTTAGGCACAGTTATGGACTTTGTACACACTTTTCATCTGCAGTTGATCTTTGTGCCTCGAATCGCCCTTACAAAGTCCATAACAACTGTGCTTAACCACTGCGTTGAACAGTTCGAATGTCTCATGACGTCATCGGTAAATTTAAATATAGTAACTGTGTCATTAAATCCCGTTCCCTATAGTATTTTCTCTATTTGGCTTTGTGATAAGACTAGGCTTCCTTGACTACACCCACTTTTTCGAACTTTTGAGTTACGACAGTCTTAGGGGACGGTGACTAACGACAATATGAATTATCTCTGTTCATGTCATGAAAAACAATTATTATGTTTCTGATCTGGGGTATTAAAACCACATCAGTAACAAGTGAATGACTTCATCCTCTTGAAGAGTCCCAACAAGTCCGCCTACTCAGCTGCCTTTATCGGGGTTACAAAATAATAGCCTTACTGAGGGCTTAAGAAGCAAGACGAGAAGCCAGAGGAAAGAATAAAAATTCAAACAAAGAAAGCGAGGTGCAAATGTGTAGAGTAGTGTTTCTCGAGATGATCGAAATATTACAAAAACCACAGAAAAGATGTGAGTCGCGGCCAGGCTATATGCAAAGTCAAAATTGGGCAGAAAGAAAAAGTTGTATGTAGCAAAGCCTCGCGTAAGAAATAATGCCCTAACGATACAATAAAACGTAAACTAAAAGATTGAGCATGGCAATATTTTGGTGGGGCTTGGGACTACAGAATGGAGCGCAGGGATATGTACTGTATACTTTGTCCATTCATGTCAGGGCGAACGTTTTTGTTTTCGTTTTAAACTGAAGAGGGACAGAAACGGCTGAAAAAGACTGGTCTAGAGCAGTGAACCTCCAGAAGGAAAGACCTCTGTAATACACCCTCAACGCAATTTATGGATTCATAAATAGTTATTTTCTCATGTTATAAAAGTAATGACGATACTTCCGGTTCAAACATTATACGAAACTAATAAATGTATTTATCTTCTTTTAATGAACAAAAGAGTTTATTGCAGAAAGCATTTTCCTGCCCCCCCCCCCTCCCCCCCCCCCCCCCCGTCCGCTTTCCTCTTGATTCCCCAGATCATCAACAAGTTTAGAAAGTATACCAAATTGTGAATAGAAAAAAAAAAGACTTGTATGTTGTGTTTACAACCGGAATGTTTAATAATTTAAAAGTAAAACAACGCAGATTTATAGAATCGAAGAGGATAGTTTGATTTCACTCTCATGAAATATTAAGAGATTTGACCAGGTTTCATCCTAAATAGTCGATACATGCAAAGGTCGTAAATTCAGACTTGAAAGGTTAAGCCTTCAGCCTTCACAATAGATACTTGTGCTTTGCGCATACCGGGGAGAGAATCCCGAAGCTGCCCAGAGATCTTGGAGATCAATATCCCAACAGAACAGCATATATGGACAATCTGCATCAAATGGCATAGATGTTCGAACAGCACGGTTCTTTTAGAAACGCAGAATGTATGTTGCCCGGTATTACGCGTCTTGAAAAGATTGGCAATCGTTGAATGCCGGGAGTTAATACCCTAAAGGAATGCAGTGCAACAAGACGAGTGGTGGACAAGGGCATAAATATAACGAAACAGCACGAGCGCAGAGAGAAAGAAAGAGAGAGAGAGAGAGAAATTGGAGGCATCTTTCACTGACTGGAGAGAGAGCGTGGGGCCAGATTGAAAAGCTAAGTCACAAACAAGATTTTAGAATTGAGAACAGAGATTAGGTAGATACATTTACAGGGTAAGGAGGAGGATGAGATAGACAGAAAGAAAGTGAGGAAGAGGAGGAAAGAAAGAGAGGAAGGGAAGGAGAGAAAGAGAGATGAGAGTGGAGATGAAGAAAGGAGATTAATAAATGTTAAAACAGAAACGGCAGAAGCCTGGCATGTATGACCTCGTTGTTTTTTTTCACACGGTATGTAGGAGAGACATAGTAGGCGGGCGAGAAAAAAACAACAACAACATATTATTATTATATTGATATTGTTACAAGTATTTTGCAGTAGGGGTACGTATTTTAGGGCCTTTTGTGACTGCAGAGCTCCTCCAGAAGTACGCCTTGTCTACAGCCCTGATTAATTATGATTAATTATTCTTTCAGATTTTCTCTCTGTTTTCCTCCTGTTTTTTTTTTATTGAAAGGGTAGAGTATAGGGTAAGGGATTCGATAAGACTTAGGATTGAAGATAAGGACTGGGGTTAGGGATAGTACCAATACGTACGCGCCCCTAGCACAAAACGCTTGGGGGTGTGTACGTACTTACAACAACAGCCCATTGTATTGTGTTCTAGAACACAAGTCCAAGTTCAGACAAAATAAAATGAAGTTTCACAACCATGATCAGAAAGTATTGTTTTGGGGAGATAGAGATACCCTCTAGATCCAGTTACTACTTTAAACTGCGCCCATATATCATATATTTTGTATTTTTGTATTTGTATTTTTGTATTTGTATTTTTGTATACTTCTTTAATCCCACTTGGGAAATTTGTCTTTGTGCCATTGCATCCAGTTACAACTAAAGCAGGCACGTCGTCGCCACAGTGCAGCGCCGGTTGGCGGTTGGTTGGTTGTTTTTTTTTTGGGGGGGGGGGACTGAGGGGGTAGGGGAGGGAATGGTAGGGATGAATTTTTATTTAATTTTGCCCGGGCAGCGACCTGTCCGGCCTGCTCTTTACGATTTTCAACTGCCAAGGTGTCTAACGTGCGCAACGTGCACACGGGCCCTCCGAATTTTTTCGTCCTTATCCGAGAAGACTAGGTAATCGATCCTACCCCCCAATAGGATCAGGGACACGAAATTATGAGAAAAATCCCAAACTTCCAACATGCCTGCACAGCCCGGGTTTTGAACCCGGGACCCTTGGCATGAGAGGCGAGCACCTTGCCTCTAGACCACCTTGTCCCCTTATATCAAAACATGGCATAAAAAAGAAACCAAAAAAAATTCTCACATATGCGCAAATGCACATTATTCTGACACAAAAACACTACATACTGCAGCGAACATACACATAAGCGTGATATCGCATCTCAGAAAGCGTAATCATAATTATACCATGCTAAAAATTGATTAAATCACTTCTTGGGCTAGTCGCGCACTGTCTGTTTTGCGTTGGTTTTGTCTTAGACTTGGGCTCCTTTAAACTGGCGAGACTCAGTCTCTCTAGTGCTCGGTCGGGGTCCCTTTAAAACACCGACCACAGTACACAAACTAGACTAGACGCAGTGCGCTAAGGGCTTGATTAGACATGTGTTTAAAATAAAGGGGACATACAAAAAGCACTAGTTAACGTAACACCGACATGCAAATAGCACCAATGATGAGGCTTACAAAAAGCACCAGCAATGGTGGAATACATTCTCGAATACCCTTGTACGCATTGCTGAGATCTTTGCCTATGACAAATGTCTAAGAGGAACCAGCCTGCTATTAAATAATGTACAGTCAAGATTTTTCCAGATTTTAACCAGATTTTTTTAACCAGCAAAGTATCAACAAAAACCTCCACAAATTCATTCTATCTTGAATCTGGATTACTTTGGATTACTGGCCAGTAAGAAGTATTTTCGAATATTATTGTTTATTGGTGCTGACTGCATGCTTAACCAACTGATGCTTTTTGTATATTTTTCACTACTGACGCTTTTTGAATCCTACCAAAATAAAACGGTTGTTTATAAAATTTCAGAGTCTGGCTTGCCCGAACACACTGACAACACCCGCGTGCAACTTTACCCAAATTGCGACCTTAATTCTTGCTTGTTCCAACTCCACGTTTTGCATAACTGAGAAAATCGACGTTAAACGCGTGCGTCTTTAATATAATGACAAGGAGTTAGAAGGAATCGAACTGTGAAACAGCTTGATAAGTGCCACGACGCATTTGAAACAGTATCAAAATGTGCATTTGTTGTACCTCTTTCCACATACTAAAAGATCTCCAGTTGTTGTTGTTTTTGTTTTTTTGCAGAAAATGGAGATAGAACGATCGCGAACTAAGGTAGCGAAATTACATCTGTATCGATTAATCGGTGATCGCACACGCATGCACATACAAATTAAAGTAAAACAAAATAAAAACTAAAAATGAAAAAAAAACTTTGTTTGTGTTCGGTAAACACGATTCAAATCAACACTGCAGGGATCTCTTTTTACGGCCTGAAACAAGAGCTCATGAAAGTTTAATGATATCGGGCTGTCCTCATGTTGTATGTATTCAACGTGAAACACCATGTAATTGGGTGGTTGGGAAAACAAGTTGAATTCAGTACATTTAGACCTGCATGCACCTGCCAATTTTGATCGGTGGAGCTGAGTAATTGGGTAGTGACGTCACGACGTTGAATTTCAATGAGATCGTGAGTACTTGCAAACTGGTATTTTGTCATTGAAAGTCAATATCGTGACGTCACCATCCAACTTGCCCATTTTGATCAGCCAACTAGTTGGATGGTGACGTCACGACATTGAGTTTCAATGAGACCATGAGCACCTGACAATTGGTTTTTGTCGTTGAAACTCAATGTCATGACGTCACATCTGATTAGTCACTGATCAAAATTGGCTAGTGCGAGCCGGGCTTAACTGTGTGAACACCGATCCGTGCTACATTGTTACATATAATTTCGTGAATCAGAAATAACAGTTCCGTTATTTTTGTCACAATGGCGCTCCATACTCTGCAGTTGCCTACAGCCAGGGGTTATCAGCCAATAATTTTTGCGATTACCAGTAATTTTCATAATAATCTAGAACTGATAACAGAAATCTCAAATGCTGTGATTTTTGTCACAAATCCCAGACTGGGAGATGTAATAGTTTATGACAGGACGACAATCACGAACAAACAAGTTTAACACTTAACAAAACAACCCATCAGACTCACACATTTATTAACCATAATTATACATATACTAGCGCAATTACATACATCATATTATTGAAATGAACTGCCGTACAACGGCCTTATTCTCAAACACACTCTCCCTCGGATCCACAATCCGGTAGCTACTCCTAAAGGCACTTCGGCCTCAGCCTCTCCCCTCAGGGTCTTAATAGCACATTAATAATTTACTGGCACCGCAGTCTCTCAATATCCCCTCCCTATTGTCATACACCTTAGCACTCCCCTAGCACCTCAGCAGGGCAATAACACATTATTATTTCCATAGCCCTCAACATGGCAACAACATAGTATCAGCTCACTAGCCTATCAACATGGCAACAATATAGTATCTCATTCACTCTCATATCTACGTCCCTGTCCGTGGCCTGACTGCCACGACTTTATGTGCCTCTACTGTCCTGTACTGACAGCCTCACTTCTGGCCTATGTGTGGCCTCCGGCCCTAGGCTGGCCTATCACTTGTGCTCATCGAGGTGGCTCTTCGGCCCGTCCCCGACACCTACAAGAATAACATTACATTGGTATAATACCCTACCATTTCTATTCACTCCACCTCTCCTTACAATCCATGAAGCGTACACACACTAGTTCACCTTTCACTCACCACACATCTTACGGTAACACACCTCCATCGGAGTACACACTACTCACTCGCGCTACAAATCCATGAACTCACTTTCATCTATCGCTCATGGCGCACCTTGCTATATCCAATATCACGGACTTCCACATTCCTCACGTATACTTATTCACATCATGGTAATAGACGAATATAATATAATACATCAATCATAATAATCAATCAACGTTCTACATACCAGTCATTACTGGAAAGACTCCCTCACTAGTCTTCTCGACTGCTCCCTTTAGGTCCGCCCGATGGCTCTTATTCACAGGTCCGCTCCGTCGGACCTTCTAACTTGCAGTGATAGTTATACAGCGCTTTCGCCTCATTCAGACCCCCCCACTACTCACAACAGCACGCTTAACTTGCTGTCTACTGTGAGCCCTTCTTACTCTACACCCGCTCTGTAGCAATCCCCTTAATTGCACTCACTCCACTCGTGACATCATCCCCCACCCCAAAAAAATTAATGCAATTAATTTCAAATCGCATCAAGATGACTGTCAACGAGTGAGCGTGAGCAATACCTACACTAAAAAAACTGACCTAGCAGTTCCCCTAGTATATAAAATACCGAAATCAGGGGAAAATATGGGGATCAATATGGCCTGAAATATGCATATATGTGTCACATCATGAATAGCTAACTAACCACCATACTTAATACAGAATCAAAAACCATTCAACCTATCAACCATTCTTCATATCATATTTATAATGTCAATATTTTAAAGTCGACTCATTCACACAGATCCTGTCAATGTTCCTGTCCTCTGATGTATAAGCTCCTGAAATCTGGCCCTAGGCTCGACTAAGGTAGTCGGCGATATGATTGCTGGTTCCTGGAATTGGTTGAATAACGAAGGTATACGGCTGCAAAGCCAATGCCCATCTAGACAAGCGTGGGCTGGACGAACGATTCTTCGACAAAAATGTCAGTGGCTTGTGGTCTGTCTGGATACAAAATTCTCCTCCCATGAGATAACGTCCTAGTTTCTGGACGGAACAGACAATGGCAAGACACTCACGCTCTATCACAGAATACTTTCTTTCTCTCTGCAATAGCTTCCTACTGACATAACATACAGGATGGAGACATTCGTTCTTCTCCTGTAGAAGACAAGCGCCGACACCAGAGTCCGACGCATCCGTTCTGAGGACAAAATTAGATCGAAAATCGGGTAATATCAGAATGGGTGACGATGATAATGCTGTCACCAAATTATCAAATGATGTCTGAAATTCAGACGTCCACTGGACCTTATCGGGTTGTCCCTTCTTAGTAAGGTCAGTAAGAGAAGATGACAAGGAGGAAAAATTTGGAATGAACTTTCTGTAATAATTTAAAATTCCCACTAAGCTTCTGACTTGTTTCTTTGTTTTAGGGATTTGCAACCCTACCAACTTGTCAATTTTTGTTACTTCAGGTCTCTGAACACCTCTACCCACAATATGTCCTAAGAATATTATCTCTGGACATGCCAAATCCATCTTTGCGGGTTTAGCAGTTAACCCAAAATGACGTAATCGTTTAAAAATTTCTGTTAGTGTCTGAATATGATCAGACCATGTCGACGTATGGCATGCTATATCGTCAAAGAATGACACGACATTAGGTATGTCCTTCAACACCAGTATGAGAATACAGATACTCTGGTCTCTCATGAAACCTCTGCAGCATATCAACGTGGAAAACCTTTACTGATCCATCAATGTGGATAGCGTAATCTACCTTTGAAACAACTCGCTCAATAACATACGGACCTTTCCATGTCATCAATAACTTGTTATGGTCCGTAGGTAACAACAACAGAACCTTGTCTCCTGGCTTAAAAATTCTCAGTTTGGAACCTCTATCTTTATAGTCTTTTGCTCTTTTCGAAGCGATACTAGACGCTTCTTCCGCTATAGTGCGCGCTGAAGATAGTCTTTCTCTTAAATCAACAAGGTACTGAAACCTTTTTAAACGGTTCCGAAACCGTGGGGATCTCTTGACGAGGAGCCTGGGGTGAACGACCCTTATGCGTCGTCTTTTGGCACGCACTGCACGTCTTACAATATAAACGTACATCTCTGTATACTGACGGCCAATAAAAATCTTTCAGAACTCTCTGCTTGGTTCTAGCACTTCCCATATGACCCGCTAATGGAACATCATGGGCCAGACGCAATACTGTAGCAATTAACGACCGTGGCACGACGACCTGCTTTTGAACGGAAGCCACGGTGACGTACATACGGAACAGAATGCCCCCCTGGACAAAAAAAGAAGATGACCCGTTCTTATATTTCCTCGTTTTCTCGGTTCGCGCTTCCCCAAAGCATGGGTTTAATGATGGGTCCTCCCTTTGTAATTTCGCCAAGCGCTCTGGCGTGATATCTAGGTTGACCGCTGGCGTAGCCAAAGGTCTAATCTTATCTTTATCAGCTACCCGTCGACGTGTTTCGACCGCGGCGCAAAAGTCAATACCTTTTGACTGCGACCATGCTTGCACGTTCTCATCGGAAGGGGAAACCACCCGTGATACATTCCCAATGATGAGCTGGGCGCCTGGAAAACAACCAACGACTGCTTCGACTTCCCCGCTAAGGAAAGGTGTATCTATCATTATTCTTGCCATGGGTAATTTCTCAATGGCCCCCGAAAATTGGATGCACGGGACAGTCTCACCTGTAAGCTGTGAATCCCGAATGCAGTCCCTATGCACTCCCACAACGGTAGATCCTGTATCTCGTAAAACCGAGACCGGTTCGTCCCCAACAAACCCCGGATAAACCCTAAGACCACCTCCTGTATGACATGAATTTATAACGGGGATCTTTCTCCCACAAGGTAAAACACCGGAAGATAATAACTTCTCACAACTGGGACACTTAGAATACTGTCCGCCTCCGTTGTCCGATGTAACACACGCAGCCGCATGATGAAATTTATTTGGGGGACATGGACTGGAGCTACTGTCCACGTTCGCCGCTATCCTACCTGCAGGGCAGTTCACGCTGATGTGATCTGCTCTTCCGCAGTTCCAACACTTCGCGGCCCTACACTCGCGTGAAAAGTGACCCACGCGTCCGCAAGTCCAACACTCCGCTCCCTGTGCTGTACTAGGCCTTGGTCCCCGTGACCCATCGCGACCGGAACTAGAGTCCCTATGCCGTCGGTCATCGGCAAAGGTCACAAATCGCCCCCGGCCATTACCGCGACCTAGCCCTCCTGCTCGGTCAAACTTACCGGATCCATATGCCGGTGATTGGTGATAGCCCCTACGCTGCCCCTGGGCTTGCCCGCTATAGGCACCACGCTGACGCGACTTGTCCCTAAGTCCTGCCGGCGCCCCTTCGACAACGGCGACGTACCCCGCATCTTGGACGTACGCCCTGGCGACTGGTTTGGACGGATGCGCCGTACGGTATGCCTCCGCCAACTTAGACGCCTCCTGCACCGTCGCGGGTTCGTTCTCTTTCAGGAAAGCCACCAGATCTTTGTGGCACGACGCGTACAGCTGGTCACGGATCATTAAGTCTTTCAGTTTAGCAAAATCCGCGCCCACATGCGCCAAGTCTACCCAGTTCGCGAAATACTCCGTTAGTCTCGCGACGAAGGCAGCAAAGTCCTCCCTGGTATCTGCACGTGCCCGCCTAAACTGCTCCCGGAAATATTCCTCGGTACGCGCAAATCGGCGAAGCAGCAAAGCCTTCAGCTTATCGTAATCTTGCACGTCTTCGCGCTGTAGCTCTTTAAAGTAGGTTAACGCTCGCCCCTGCAATAGGGACGCCAGGTACGTGGCCCATAATTCCTTATTTTCCCCCCATTGCAATTGTGCGTTCAGTTCGAACCTGTAAAGGAAGGCGTCTATGTCGTCCTTCCGGTCGTCGAACGTAGGGAGCTTAATCCTAACGCCACCCTTATTGTGTACCTGCCGCTCAACTGTTTCTGTTGGCGCATTCTTTTTGATTTCCAACTCCGCTATTCTTACTCGCGCGTCTGTCTCCCGCTCTTGAGCTTCTATCTCCTTCAACCTTATCTCCTGCTCCCTTTCCTTAACCTGTCTCTCCTGCTCCTCTCGCTCTCTATCCTTAGCACGCTCATCGCGCATTTCTGCCTGCTGTTCTTTAATCCAGCCGCGCAGCTCGTCTCCCTCCAGGCCAAGTTCCTTACCCAACTTCATTAGTTGTTGGAGTTCCGCCATTTCACAGATTTATGGTTATGGTATATATTTAAAAAAACGGCTAACCTGTCGGTATGATAACTAACGACACGACCAGAGACCTGAGGTCACACCAGATATAACAATACCCAGTTCAGAATACAATTCAGAAATTTACCTTTACAGCAAAACTAATTCTATATCTATAAAATGTATGCACTATTAATTATAAAAGAAAATAGAAACGACAAGAATGAAGAAATATAGTAGAAGGACCACAAGTACGTCAAGGACAACGAACCAGACTAGGACAAAGACGTAAAAAAGAAAATATAATGGAAAAAAGAATGCAACCTAACTACGCCGATTACACTACACGGTACAAACAAGAACAGAGTCTGAAAAAAAGGAACGTATCTACAGATAAGGAGGAGAAGGACAAGAGAAACGTCTTCCTAAAACAACGAGGAAGATAGAACGCTACAATCTAAACAAAAATACAGGTCCCTACAGAACTGTTCACTGTGATGAACGAAGTTCCAAATTTAGCCCACCTCCCGAAGAGGACAAACTACGCTCACCACAGCAAACCCGCGCCACCGCCCGTACAACCTATAACGACAACAAAAACAGCAAAAACAGGGAAAAAGACAGATTAAAGGAACAGCCCACAATCCAGGGCACAAAATTTTCACTTAACTTTTCTGACTATAACCTCTCCCCTTGTCTCGGAGCTCTGGCTGCTTGTCTCCCCAGGCTGCACGCACACACTCTGGAAAGTTTAAATACACATTAATACCTATTCATAGCAATACATGCATCAATACATATTATTATTCATAAGTATACATAAATCATATCATGAAATTTCCATTCATCCCACGAACAAAGACAACACAAATTCCTACCACAACAGAAAAACAACTAGATATAACGAATACACAATGTCAAAATGACCACAGGTAAACAGGACGAGCCCCCAGTGTCACAACGGACGAGCCCCCAGTGTCACAACGGACGAGCCCCCAGTGTCACAAATCCCAGACTGGGAGATGTAATAGTTTATGACAGGACGACAATCACGAACAAACAAGTTTAACACTTAACAAAACAACCCATCAGACTCACACATTTATTAACCATAATTATACATATACTAGCGCAATTACATACATCATATTATTGAAATGAACTGCCGTACAACGGCCTTATTCTCACACACACTCTCCCTCGGATCCACAATCCGGTAGCTACTCCTAAAGGCACTTCGGCCTCAGCCTCTCCCCTCAGGGTCTTAATAGCACATTAATAATTTACTGGCACCGCAGTCTCTCAATATCCCCTCCCTATTGTCATAGTATCAGCTCACTAGCCTATCAACATGGCAACAATATAGTATCTCATTCACTCTCATATCTACGTCCCTGTCCGTGGCCTGACTGCCACGACTTTATGTGCCTCTACTGTCCTGTACTGACAGCCTCACTTCTGGCCTATGTGTGGCCTCCGGCCCTAGGCTGGCCTATCACTTGTGCTCATCGAGGTGGCTCTTCGGCCCGTCCCCGACACCTACAAGAATAACATTACATTGGTATAATACCCTACCATTTCTATTCACTCCACCTCTCCTTACAATCCATGAAGCGTACACACACTAGTTCACCTTTCACTCACCACACATCTTACGGTAACACACCTCCATCGGAGTACACACTACTCACTCGCGCTACAAATCCATGAACTCACTTTCATCTATCGCTCATGGCGCACCTTGCTATATCCAATATCACGGACTTCCACATTCCTCACGTATACTTATTCACATCATGGTAATAGACGAATATAATATAATACATCAATCATAATAATCAATCAACGTTCTACATACCAGTCATTACTGGAAAGACTCCCTCACTAGTCTTCTCGACTGCTCCCTTTAGGTCCGCCCGATGGCTCTTATTCACAGGTCCGCTCCGTCGGACCTTCTAACTTGCAGTGATAGTTATACAGCGCTTTCGCCTCATTCAGACCCCCCCCCCACTACTCACAACAGCACGCTTAACTTGCTGTCTACTGTGAGCCCTTCTTACTCTACACCCGCTCTGTAGCAATCCCCTTAATTGCACTCACTCCACTCGTGACAATTTTGATAAGACATTAACAAAAGCATGGCGTTTTATTCAATGTTCGTAATAAAAGATATGATAAGATAAGATAAAAGTCACTTTATTACCCCAAGAGGGAAATTCTCTTCCACAGAGCTTTTAGTACCACAGTCATACACGGCATACATTTCTAAAGCATCATTACATAAATACAAAACTCAATAATGTTGTGCTATTGTTTTGTTTGTGTTTTGTTCTTTGCATCTGTTTTAGTTTTTGTTTTAATTTTTGCAGACTTTTTAAACTTTTTATAAAATAACGGTCCTTTTGAGGGCTAAACACACAGCCCTTCTGAAGACCTAGAGAGACAGCAGTAGAGTAAGACTGCTGCTAGAACAAACAAACAAGAGAGACTACAACGAGTATAGGAAACCTAAACCAGAGAAAGAGGTGAAAATAGCTTCTAGCTGGTGTCTTCGGTAGACAAAGGCCTCAAATAACTTTTTAGAAAATTTTTCTCGGGTACAGACAAAAACAACAAGCAAAACTGCATGTTTTGCTTTTCACAGAAGGCTACCTCGTGCATCATTCATGAGCTAACAACAACTGAGGGACGCGACTATTATCACTATTTAAGTGTAATAAACACCTCATAGCCACTACACAATGGCGGTAGACTGGGAAAAATGATATGATAACAGCCTTCTAGGTCTCCTACCACCATACTGATAACATACCTCTCAGTACATTACCACTATTGGGGTGTCATTGTGTAGTGAAAAGAGACATTTAGATTAAGAATAGTGATTTACCATTTGTCGGTGGATCTGAAATCGGGCTAAAGGTGAAATAGCAAATTCCTGAGAAAACCCTTCCAAAAGGGGAAAGGGTTTTATGGATATTCAGATTTGCTTATAAAACAAAAGATTAGCCGTTTTTCTGCATCCATTTTAAATATTTTGCTTTAGATCGTTTCAGAAATATTTCATTTTGATTTTTTAAAGAGGTATAAAAGTTCACTTTTTGCCCGATTTTGTCAGATCCACCCACATTTCTTAAATTGCGAATGGTTATCGGAACTTTGGCTCTGATTTAGGGTACTGGCAACTCGGATACTGTAACCGTCAAGTGCAGGGGTGCTGAACCAGTCGATCGCGATCTACGGTTGATCTTCAAGTGCTTGGCAGTCGACCGCGGGTTGAATTTAGGACACACCCGCGAGGTATATATATATTTTTTTTTATTTGTCTCTGTATTTTGTCGCGTCGTTTTTCTTGGATGTGGCGGGTTTGGGTTAGTTGTAGGTTAAAGTGAATAATAACGATAAGCACACCAGCATAGGTTCGGTTTCTTTTATTTTTTGTTTCAGGGCTTTGCCAGACTGGTAGATCTCCAAAAGCTGGGAAATGTAAAAAGTAGATCCTATGTCAATAAAGGTTGAGCACCTATGGTCTAATGTATTCATACCCAATACAAAGTCCAGAAACAAAAAAAACATATGCGGGACGCAAGATTATGCCGAGCTCCAGCAGGTTTGACTGAAGTGTTATTCCCTACTCAATCATTTCAGGGCAGGATGAATGGATGAGATTTTGTCAAGTATTGCTCTGGGCAAAGGGAAAAAAAAGATACAAATTAAACGAAAAATAAAAAATCGAGTACATTTTGCCACAAGGCAATCGAGTCGCATATTTTCCCCCCCTTTGCTTTGTGGTATCAACGGTTTCAAGTTTAAAACTCGCAGGGCATAGATGGTTTGCACCACAAGACTCATGGAATAGAAAATCAAGTTTTTTGTTTGTTGTTGTTGTTGTTTTTAACCTCAGTTTTGTGGACTACGAAGTTAAAAGGGATCTCGCGCACTAATGGCACTGAAATAATATATTACTAGATGACCTATCGGGCATTGCCCGGAATAAACAATCATGTCCCCCCCCCCCCCACCCCTCTCTCTCTTTCATAATAAAATGACATGCACGTTACTAATATATTACGAAACAAATATGCAAAAATACAAATGTTACATAGCAATAAACATTGTCATTTTTAAAAAAATACATGCTTGAAGTAAACAACTTTTAATTATAGCCATGGTCTTCCTTATCTCAATTGCCACCTTCCTGCCAAATTTAAGGCCTGAAGAGTGTATAGTTTGGTCAGTTAGTCATGCCAAAGGTTGCAAGTTACTAAAATACATAATAGATAAAACAAAAAAAGAAAATCTTTGGGACCGCAGCAAGGTTTGAAGCAAAGCCAAAATATGGCAACAAGAAAAAGTACTATGTTGCAAAGCCTCGTGTAAGGGATGTTACTGAAACGATACAATAACACTCAACGGGGAAAAAAAAAAAGAACAAATCAAGTTTTCGGCCAACTGACCAACGTCAGGCAAAAATGTAACGGAATAGAAACTTAATAAATTTCTTCAAATTTAATTTCTTTAAAATAGGAGAATGTTTCACAAATGCGGAAAGCTATCGCCAGCGAGTCTCAGACTTGGATTCCCGAAACCCATGTAAACAAATCTGTGTCGCTAACTGACTCAAGGCCAGTTCAAATCTGAGAGTCAAAGCCGTCGCTAAACTGTCTAGACACAGTGTGCCACCGCCCTGAAGAAACAATGTAATTAATCATTGGAGTGATGATGGGGATGATAATGATTGATGTTGGATTTTTTTGTTTTTTTTTGTATTTTCTATTTTGCATTTTGAGTACCTCTTTAATCCCATCTGGGAAAGTTGCCCCACTTGTCATCCCAGCCCCTAGAGCAGCCACGACGTCGCCACAGTGCAGCGCTAGTGGTAAGGATAATTTTTTTATTTAATTTTGTCCGGGTAGCGACCTTTTTTCGGCCTGCTCTTCTCGACTGATGATGATGATGGCGATTGATGGTGATGATGAAGATGGTGATGTTGATGATGGTGTGATGGTGGTGTGATGATGATGATGATGAAGATGATGCTTATGAATATAATTGTGATGATGATGATGATGGTTACCATGATCTTGGTTATGATGATGAGGAGGAGGAGGAGGAAGAGGTGGATATTACCCAAAATCCTTTCATCTGATTTTAATATTTTAGTTTTGTGCTCAAGTGTTTTCGAAGCACTGAAAACGTTTCATAGCGTTGCACTGAATGGAGGCCTAGAAAGCAAAGAGGACAAGAGGATGCCCCGATGGACGATGTAGAGATGATTATTGTGCAGACAGGAAGATAGGCGCGGACAAGGCGGACGCAAAATTGGAGAAGAATGGAGAGCACTGGCGAAGGGCTACATCCTGCAGTGGGCGAACAAGGCCTGACAAGAACAAGAACAGGAAAATATTCCGGATCAGGTTCCCAATGCCATAAGCACACATTCACATTCACATTTAAAAAATTTAGTGTGACGAGAGTTAACAATACATTATTGTCCTCTTATCCGTCAAGTTTTCGTTAAAATTAAACCCAGCAGATCAAAATTCATCAAGACCATTGTAATCACTCTCAACGCTGTCAACATTTTCTCAATTCGTTTCATTTTTAACTATTTTATTGTTTGATTTATTCCTTTTTTTAAAAAAATCTCTATGTGCCTCTGTTATGTATGTACGTGTATGCATGTCTAGCCCAAGCGTATGGGCAATAGATTGTACGTGTGTGTATATTGAGAGAGAGAGAGAGAGAGAGAGAGAGAGAGAGAGAGAGAGAGAGAGAGAGAGAGAGAGAGAGAGAGAGAGAGAGAGAGAGAGTGAGCTGCAAATGGAGAAAACAAGTCTTTCTGAAAAGGGCCTAGAACAATTGTTTGGGGTTTGGGCGCTATATGAATGATCATCATTATTACTATTAATATTATTATTATCATTATTATTATTATTTCATTTATAGATTCATGTTGACCCGAGACACAGAATACCAAGACGGACCATCCCTTCTTCCACTATATTCCACAAATTGTGCGCGTATAAACGAAGTGAGTACAACTCTTTTTCAATTATGAAGAGGTGTTGGGCGAATTCTTGCATTGGTGACAAGGATGATACGCGCGCAAATCGACGCACGGAAATACGACGAATTGATTCGTCTCAGTATCCTTTGATTCGGAATTTTGAACGATATGGAAGACGGACAAATTAAACAGAGAAAGGGGGTTAGAAAACACAATGAATGTAGGCGTGTTCAGCTTGGTTTACTCGAGTTTTCAGTTCAAACGAGTCTGTAAACATCCATTCAATCAATTTCATATGACTAGCTGCTCAGGTCATAGCAGGTATTCCTGGGCTTTCACTGTGCGTATAACACAATCATGGGTGGATTTGGCAAAACGGGCTTAAAGTGGAAGATCAAAATCCTGAGAAAACCCTTCCAAAAGGAGAAAATATCATCTATGGAAATTGACATTTGCTTATAATATGAAAGAATGACCGTTTTTCTGCATTCGGTTAAAATATTTTCCTCGAAATCGTCTTAGAAATATTTTATTTTGATTTTTTAAAGAGATGTAACACTTTCACCTTAAGTCCGATCTTGCCAGATCCATATTTATGAAAACTGATCTTTTACAATAGTTTTAGCGGCATAGTCATAACTGCTGCGTACCGTAGTGGAACATTGAAGGAATGGTATTTACAGTTATCGTTATAATAAAAGCCTACAGTAACAGACAAATAATTTTCTATTGGGGGCCATTCAAAAAAGAAGCACTCTTGATTTTGACCTTGTACATTTCATTTTTCATACCATTGGCCTCACCCCTCCCCACTTGTGAGGAGAGGGCCTACGGCCAACAGTACCCAATTTTCGCTGTCGTGCCGACGCGCCGTAAAACCGAAAGTCAAACTCAACCGTCAACCCCCCCCCTCCCCCAACTCCTCATCTGCGCGTTTCATACGATTGGCCTCAACCTCCATCCCCTACTTGTCTCCCATTGGAATGGTGAATGACCACGATAATAAGGCTCGGGTGTTGAATGGCATTTGGCATGGACTAACTGACATATTTCATTAGAAATATTAAAAATACATAAAGCAATAACCCATCAAGGCAATTTTCTGAAGAAAAAAAATATTACTAAACTTTAGAACATCCCTCCCTCCCTCCCCTACCCCCCCCCCTTTTTTTTTTATTCAGCGTCGGCTTTTTGTGCGATCGTGCGGACTTGCAGACTTTACGGATCCCTTTCTCAAAATAGGCTTAGCGACTCTCAGAGGACACTGCCAGAGGGAACTAGACTTACTCCAGACCACCACAATCCCTTTCTCTAGGAACGCATTAGCGTTCAAAATGTTAGCAATCCCCCTTGAGATATATATCAGCGCTGTTAACGCTAAACTGAAATACTACTTAAAGTGCTTACTACTCAAACCTTAATACCACGATCTGCAGTATCCGGGATCCAATGATAATGAAAAACAGCTGAAAGGATGAGGCGGATATAAATATAACAGTTGGTCTATCTATACTAGATGTCATAAAAACCACAGAAAATCTGTGGGGTCTCACCAAGGCTTGAAAGAAAGTCAAAATAATTATGGCAAAAAGAAATAGTTGTATGCAGCAGAGCCTCGCATAAGAAATAACACATTTACATTTACATTTTGAAGATCAGTAGATCGAAAGCTTGATCTGTCTTCCCTTTTCCATTGCAATTTATTATAATATGGTTTGTGTATTATTTCCTACTCAAGGCTTTTCTACATTCCACTTTTTCTTTCTGCCATAATAATTATGACTATCTACAACAGGTAAGAGCGACCTTTCATGTAGAAAAGGTCAAACCTGAAAGCTGAGAGGATGTAGATATATTATGAGCCATTATAGAAAAGCCCTTCTTTAAATGGCATGTTATTTTTGGGATGTTGATTTTTTAAAGAAAGTTTGGAGCTGGGATGTGTGTGTGTGTTTGTATGCGGGGTTTTTTTTCTGGTTTTTTTTTTTTTTTGCTGTTGTTTTATTCTTTTTGTTCATTTTTGTTGTTGTTGTTTTGTTTTGTCTAAATAAATTTTTAATCAACTGCAGATGTCAAAATTGCCGATGTCTGCTCTAGACTAAAGTGGCAAAACCAGCTGGATATACTCCAACCAGATATGCACCCCTTTCCCCCCAACACACACACACACACACACACACAAGACCAACACCCCCACCCCCCCAAAAAATGTTTTGTTTGGCAAAAGGCAGACATAAATGACCAATGCTCAACAATGAAAGCTTTTAAGTACTTGTGTTGAAGAGTTTTCCCGAATTTGTCAAACTTGACGTCAGCATGATTGGGCCGATCAAAGTTGAATTTTAGATACAAAACGTTTGTGACAATTTACTCCCATATTAATGTAAACAAATGGGAAATAATCCAATGATAACAAATGGAAAAGTAAATAATTCTTTTTGATAACTGTAACAACTATTAACAATGCTTCATGATAAGTTTTTTCCGGTCATATATTCTTGTTGTTTCACATTTCATGGTAATACATCGCCATTTTGATTCTTGCTTGTTCTGTTTCCAGTTATTGGAAAACTGGATATCTTTTCGGATATAGAAGAGGTGTAACAAATGCACACTTTGAAACTTGTTTGAAATGAAATGCGCTGTGGCATTAATCAAGCTGTTTCACACTTCCGATCTGTTCTAACTCCGTATCATAAAATAAAAATACTAAAGCCGCAAACTCTTCATGTCGATTTTCTCAGTTGTGCAAAAAGTGGAGATGGAACAAACAAGAACTGAGGTCGCAAGGTGAAATCCACATTTTCATTTACCCATCGCAAACTACATTTTTTGTTTGTTTTTGTTTTAACGAATTTAGATGAAAATTGCATGTTTCTCTCTGGCAGTCTCTGAGTTTTCTGTTAAGTTTTGCACCTCCCTCTTATTTATGTAGATATCCACCTGACAGAGCCTATGAACCTTATACAGTGCCGGATTAAGGCATGGGCTTTATAGGCTGCAGCCCAGGGGCCTCCGTCAAGTTAGGGCTTCTTGAGATCAAGTGAAATTGTAGATATCAAAACCTTATTTTAGTTTTTTATTGCAAGGTTCTCCTTAATACAAAAACAGAATTTATGAAAATGTCTGTAAGTATTTTAATATATGATTAAAAAAATTAGCCCTATTATATTAATAGATAAATGAAAATAGGTTTTCAGATTATTTATCAATTTCCATTTTATAGGATTTTCATTTTACCATTTTTAATGAATAATGAAAGCATTTTCTCACCATTTCAGAATAATCACGTAGTTCTTTTTTTTTATTATCACGGTGGGCCTCACAGTACCTGTAGCCCAGGGACCCTCAAAAGCCTAGTCTGGCCCTATCCATCCGAGAGGCACCTTTGCCCATTGTTGAACGTAGCCAAGCATAATGTTTCTAGTTAGTGTTTAGAGAGTGTTTTATTTTCCATGATGGTTCAGTCCCACTTACACATTATTATACAGCAATATGATATATAAAAATTAAAAAAAGAAATTCTAGAAATGGCCTAACATTCCAGTATAATCTATATTTAGGGGCCTATTCGTCCTTCATTCTCTAAATTACATTTGGGGGTGGTCGATTGTTCCTGTGAGACAGAGATGCTTTTAGCAACACTCTGCTTTTCACATAATTGCAGACCCTCGCCCTGATTCAACCAAAACATTTTATTTCTACTTCAACTCCCAAGAGTACTGTTGTTATTTTTTCTGGGAGGAGTTGGGGAGGGAGATGTACTCCAGGGAAAAGAGGAGGACAGTGAAGTGATAACATTATCTTTAACTAACGACTCGAAACGATCCTCTTTCGGTGCTCCGGAGCTCAGTAACAATTGGATTTGTGCATACCGTTTGTGGTCACAGCAGTCAGCAGTAATGTATTTTATGTATTTATTTGTACATTTGTAGGTATATAATTATTATTGTCCCTAACAAAGCAGCAGGTTCAAAAATTTAGAACTATGCACAAACCAACGGGAAAGAAAGATTTTCATGGTAAAACTTCATGATAAAATCCCTCACACTGATATTTGGACACTGGTCTAGGTTACAGACATTGTGAAATTTATATTGGGATAAAAATGGATTTGGGCCAGCCAATTCGAAAAAAAATGAAAGACAACAGATGGGCAAAAGGTTTGCATTGAATGGAGGCCTGGAAAAGCAAAAAGAAAAAAGAGGACCCCACGGGAGACAATGGAGAGATGAGATTGTGCAGGCAGGTGGACGGGCATGGACACAACGGATGAAAAACAGAAGAATGGAGGTCGTAGGTGGAAGGCTACATCCTGCAGTGGACAGACAAGGCCTAACAACAACACGAACAAGATGTATTAATGTATGTTGAAAAAAAAACAAACCCAACATATTTTCAAAACAACAAGCAAATACATTCATTATGTTTCATGTGTATCAGTGCTGACGTCACTGTCATCACACCAATCAGCCACCCACAATGTTTCCGTATTTGCCACTAACTGGAAAAACTACCGTTTTTGTTGTTCTTTCGGTATCGATTTGAAGTTCAGGCCTGGAAACTGGCTTTCCATTGTTAATGAATGCAATTCAATGTATACACCTTTCTGTACATTAAAGATAAAATTGTATAAAAAATTTTAAACAGGTTCCATTACCAATGGCACTTTTCTAGTATGTATGAACATTGAAATTTAAAGAATATAAATTTAAAAAATGTTCGGTCAGTATCTTCTCTCTTTCGTTTTTTTTTTTTTTTTTGCAAACAAACAAAAATGATTTAAACATGGCAAGTGTTTTACATCAATAATATTCTATTGTCATGTTAATTTCTATATAAATGACACGTGTAATGTTTAACATATTTTCGAAAATTTATTATTTATGCAATGTTCATTTATTTATTTCTCTAAAGGTAGATGTATCAAAAGACCTGAAAAAAATTGCTTCCGGAAAAGAGTTTTTAGAAACTTGGTAGGAAATCACATTTACAGTGGCTTTCCTCAGTGTTGCTAGGCGATCATCATTGTAGCTCTTTGTTGAAAGCAAAGCTTGGCCAGCCCCTGTAGGGACAATTCTAGTTGTGTCCTGAATTGATTGTTCTCGCTCTCCATGCAGGGCTTCTCTGAGCCCTCCTGGGGGCGGAGCGTTCGGGAATTGAAGAAAGATCAGCTACAAGGGTAGGGAAATGATAAACGGTATAAAATAGACAGCTTTGTTTGACTTAAGCCCGGTATACAGTCTCGGAACTCAGACGTGTATTTGGACACATCCCCATCGTTTACCGTCAGTTGTATGAAATACCACTCGGTATCGCATAGAAAAAAAAACTTGGGCAGAAAGATCCGAAGTCCTTGACCAAAGGCTGTTGTTGGGGGAGCGTGGTATGTTACACAGAAAGCTAAAGCTTAACAATAAACAAAATTCGGTATTTTGTCTATTTGGCTTTGTAATGAGAATTTGTTCCCCTAAAACATTCTTGACCAAAATGTGACAATTTTTAAGTAATGAAGAGCTTTGTTAGGGGACCGTAGGTTAATTACAAAGCCGAATTGAGAAAATACTTAGTTGTGTTCACTGTTCAGGTACTACGTAAAATGCTAAGGTCTTTAATGAAAAACAACTGCCGTTGGTGTTGTTTTTTTTTGGGGGGGGGAGGGGGGGGGGCTTTTTATTGCTTAACCTGGGACAGACTTTTCCAAGCTCTTGAGCTAGGTATTCTCATATCTAAGGCTGAGTTTTCACGTGTTCGGAAAGGGAAACGGGAACAGAAACGTCGAAAAGCCTTCAAGCTGTGAAATAGAAAGAAGGTTGTCATGTGTACATAAACGCCGTTTCCTTACACATGGAAACATTTTTTTTTTTTTTACTACTTGATGGAATTTTGACGTTTCCGTTGCCGTTTCTGTACATATGAAAACACTGCTGAAGTCTTTGGCCAAAATGTGACACATTTAATGAAATACAACTGCCTTTTAATTTTTGTCTGACCTGGGATAGACTTTTCCAATCTCCTGTACTGGATGATCTACTGTCTAAGAACGCGTTTCGTTGGTCTACTTTTCTCGAAAAGGAACTGGCAACCGCGATCGATCTCGGATCAGTCACGATTTGTGTTGCGGCATAGGCAAAGTAACGAGTATGTCAGAGGTTAAAAAGAAAAAAATGAGTTTTTGTTTTTCTTCTCGTTAAGCTATGACCATCCACTGCAGGATGTAACCCTCCGTCAATGATCTCCAGCATGAGTTGAATTGGTTTAAAGGCAAAGTGCTCGACTCTCGTGCCGAGGGTAATGGGTTCGATCCTCGATCTGTGCAGAAAAGTTGGAATTTTGTTATTTTTTAATTATTTTTTTTTTGGGAGGGGGAGGGGGATTCCTGCCTCTGATCCTATGGTAGGTAGGATCGAGCACCTAGCCTTCTTGGATAAGAACGGAAAACCCGGAGGACCCGTGACCACGTTGCGCACGTTATATAATATACCTTGGCAGTTAAAAGACGAAAAGAGTTGGCCGAACTTAATGCCCGGGCAAATTTGTAAAGAAACTAATCCCTACCACAAAAACACACAGAAACAAGAGCTAGAAAAATAAAAACAAGGAAAGCGAGTTGCAAATGCCAAGTGCAGCGAACCTCCTAAAATAATGACCTAAACACACATCTCCATTTTTCTGTTTTTCTTCCGCTTGTCCATGTCTGTCTACCTGGGAGCATTACAGTTGCGAACCTTATTTTTCAAAACAACACAGTTGCGAGCCTATTAAATTTTGAGCAAATTTAAACATTACACTTGCGAACCTATAGTGATTCAACAAAAATTAAAGCATTGCATGTGCGAACCTAACGATTTGTAATCGAGTTGTACTGGTAATCGTAATGCATAAGATAATGAAAGCCAAACATACCAT
Source organism: Onchidella celtica (assembly GCA_963931925.1). Lineage (NCBI taxonomy): Eukaryota > Metazoa > Mollusca > Gastropoda > Systellommatophora > Onchidiidae > Onchidella > Onchidella celtica. The sequence continues at coordinate 54,821,735 of OZ007568.1, read as the reverse complement.
GGTTGATGATGATGGCTCTCCACTTCTTCAATCGCAATGCATTCCCCCTCTGTGTTTACAGGCTCGGGACTGTCTCATACTGGTATGAGGCCACATTAGGAATGTTTGTGTTTAATTTTATTGTTCACAGCACTGGGTAAAACTATGTACACTATTTACATGGTAGACTCTTCTTGTTCTGGAGCTATTAAGCCAGTGTTCGGCAATGACGCATTCGGTGGAATGCTTCACACCCATTTGTTGTTCTCTTACTGGTGACATCAGTGCTGGCCCACAAAGTTGGTGGGAATGTAGAATTGCTGCAGATGTAGGTCCCCGTCAGGTATGTCAGGTACTTGTCTATCCTGTCGTCAATAGGGGCCTGGAACAAGATGTCAAATGCGAAGCTTTCATAAACGTCCAGATAATAAAAAAAGGGCAGTCCAAAAGTGAGCTTCAGGAACTGATCTATTTCTGAATCTTGAGATTTGTATTCACCAGACAGTCCCAACTCCTGGGTCTTCCTCCACCAGTTCTGTTTAAGGTGGAATAGGCAGCCTTTCACCATCATTCCTGGAAACGTCTCCGTTGCTGCCTTGTGGGTCGCTTGAAATTTTAAAGTTCGCAAGTGTAATGTTGCGGTGCCGTTTGAAGATTGTAGGTTCGCAAGGTAATACACCCGTCTACCTGTCTGCACAATATCATCTCTCCTTAATCTATCAGGGCGTCCTCTTGTTCTCTTTCCTTTTCTAGGCGTCTATTCAGCGCAATGAGTAAAGAACAATATAATAATGCGAGGAATTCTTCTATTGTTGCTAAAAGACACAGCCTAGGTTGAAGGGGAGAAATCGATGTTTAACGTAGAACAATACGGCTGGTTCGAAAGCTTTGAGGCCTAGGCGCGCACTAGCGGATATTGATCGGCCGATTAGTAGTTGGACGGCGACATCACGGCATTGAATTTTAGTGAGGTCCAACAAGTCGGCCAATCGAAATCGGTTGGTGGGTTCCTAGCCTAATGCCTTACAGCCATAATGATACAAACAAATAGGCTTCAGGCGGTACATCACATTGGCTGTTGAGTTAAGTTTGGACTGACTGTTGACGGGATTGCAGCATACAATACTGTATAATTTATACCAACATACCAAAATATACAATCTCGCTACTCTTGCACATTAAGACTCCCTCAGTGGTAAGAAACTCCTCAGATGGAGCGAGGCAGATGACGACCTTCAGAGGTAGAGTGGATTCTTTCGTTAGATGTTTCGGCCTTTAACTTCCTGACATCTTGTAGAACCCCGGCCTTACCAAGTTCCTGACATCTTGTAGAACCCCCGGCCTTACCAAGTTCCTGACATCTTGTAGAACCCCCGGCCTTACCAAGGTCATGATTCTCTGCGTTCGCCACCCACTTTTTTTTTTTCGTTCCCAGGCCCTTCTTTGGGTTTGAACCAATGCCGCTTGTCAGAAGCCGATTAGTATTATAAATGCCGTGCTAGGCCACGGGTTGAATTCAGAGTTGTTTTTTTAAATCTAGTGAAGTGTCCTTGAGCTGTTCTCGTGAGCAACATGTTTTGAGTGTTTTTTTTTACATAAAAACTGTAGATGGTTAAAAAGGAATATGTGTAGGTAAACCAGGGATGGCAGAGCAGCTCCAGTTCGTGATTTAATAGCATTGTTAGAGGGTGTGAGGTGGTTGTAATTGACTGTTGACATTCAGTGGTTCGTGAAAGCACGAGTTGTTAATTTTTCGTGCTGAGTCAATTTAATAAGATTTTTGGATTTAATTTTTATTAACCTATTTGGAAGACGACCTTGTCTGTCTTAGTGCAAGGCCGTAACCGACTCACACATAGAATGTATTGATACTGCGAGATGAGCTCGCATGGCCGCACCAATCAAATCTAGGGATTTGGACGCTAGTTTGCAGGTGGCTAGACATTATAAAAGTCAGCCCATACCTATGTCCATTATCACATGCAGAAAAGTATCCACTGCGGAGTGGTCGGCTAATTTCGAGCCAGATCGGAACAGAGACGCAATAGAGCAGAACATCTATATGAGGAGCCTAGAAATGACGAGCTCCAGCTAATAGCTACCCGGACTTTGTCCACCATGCAACGCTATTGTTGATATTCCCTGGTTCTTGATGGTCAGGGAAAAATGGTATGCATTGTAATTGTATGTCAGAATTCAGATGTTACCAGCAGTATGAGAGTCTACTCCTAGAGTCAGTGCCAGTATTATAATATATGACTTGAGCCATTGCAATTGAGTTGGCGTGTGCTGAGACAGCGAAGACTATAATTTGTATTAAATATCCTATGAGTCATTAGTTATATTTGATCCAGTACTAGGACCTTTTTGGCCATTCTAAAATTGTATTCTTATTTTGCAGTTACCCTGATAGTCATTTCATTTATATATGTTATCTTTATTTAGCTAACTCAATACATAATTGTGGCCCTACAGGCCTGACAAAACTATTTCATTTGAGTTGTTTAATTAATTCCAGAAGGAAAGTTTGGTGTGTTCGTCGAGTGTGTGTTTTCCTCTTGATTTGCAGTCGTTTGCTATAAACCACATTCGCGACACCGCTGGTTTCTGTATTTTGTGGCAGGTGTTTTATCCAGTTCGCCAATATACTGCCATAAACCAATGATTGTTTCGATTTTCTTGAGTCGTGAGAGTTAGTATATCCGTGCTCTCAACCCAAACAGTGGAAAACAAAATCCAATAGAAATATCAATACTTTTTAATATTAGTGATAAGGAAGAAGAGAAAAGGAAGACACGTAAACGATGTCAGTAGTTTAGACAGAAATAGCGCTTCCGGTGGAACAATCGCTGCTGTGAACAGCATAATTTGTAATAACGTACAGGCCATTGCTTGAAAACTGCCTCAATATACCAACAATACCTCATGTTGTGTGATTTTTTAATATATGACAACAAAAACAATAATAATCAAGTATTTCGAAAATAAAAAATAATCAGTAATTAATATATTTGGGCTGTCCTGGACCAATTAAAAGTAGTGAAAGAGTTTGAGTTCTGTTGTTGTTGCTGTTGTTGTTGTTGTTGTTGTTATTTTGTGGGTTTTTTTGTTCATTTGTTTGTTTATATTGTTTTTCTTTTTTTTTTTTTGGTTTTTGCTCCCAGGTGTAGGTAAAAAATATGCAGATATTTAACAGAAAGAAAATCCCAGGGACGAGACATAAATAACTTGGACCCTGATCTGACATTTATCCTCCAATAATAAGAGAAAAGTGACATGTTGCAGCCATATCTGTCAAATCTGAAAATTACTGATCATATGTACGTTTGTTTTGTTAATTTATCTCCCAAGAGCTCTGAGCATAATATTTTCAACCATTGTTGACGATCTGTGTAAAAAAGAGGACTGGGCTTGAAGAAAGAGTTGGGAGGAGGGAGGGGGGGGAGGGAGGGGATATTTTTTAATAAATTCGATCCTGTTCATCGAACGTTGTTAGGATAGAACGCAGTTGGCCATGGCTTTCGTTTCCCGCAGAATTATTCACCTTATTCAGCTCAGCACGAAATTGGCGAGGCTCTAAACTCTGTTCAAATGAGCATAGATCAATACCGTAAAACTGCTTGGAACAATCTGTGAGCGCAGAAATGCTGCCTACTTTCGTATTGAAGATGATGTCCGAAAAAAAAAAAAGTCTGGACAAGGAACTACATACACACGCACACACACACACACATTCACACACGCGTGCATGCAAACAACTATATGATGACAGCATACGTCTAAAACCTTGTGCACCAAATTGACATTCCTAACGTGCGTTTTGAATTCGAGTTTGAGTTTCGTGAAAGCACGTCGCCACGAGAACAGCCATTTTGTACTGGGATGAACGCAAAACGATAGACAGAAATATAGCAGAATGACAGGACAGAAGGTGACTCCACCAACCTCCTGCTCATAACTTGAATCTATAGCTAATGTTCAACATTTCGACATACTAGGATTTCTAATACGGGAGTATTCCAGTTATACCACAAAGATTAGAAGTAATTAAAATTTATTTAAGGGTAGCAAGAGACCTGAAACACCAGAGACTTAAGCTATCTACATCTAGTCCAGTTTGTCGTGACACAACACTGGTCACTTCTGGCCAATGTCATTGTGATGCCCGGCCATTTCAGGCCAAGTGGACGAAGGGAAACTTCAAATTACGCCCCAGTCAGCTAAGGAAACTTCCATAAATATTCACCTCAACGTCAGATGGGTACTTGAAATTCAGCTCGCATGGCTTCTTGAATCTAGCTAAGGCCAGGGTTAGAATGTTTAAGCCCTGATGGCCCTAAAGTTAAATTCTTCTATTAGATTATCGTGCCTCCGCATTCGATCCACAAAGGAACAGGAAAAGACGCTTCGAATCCATATTGTCATTATTGGATCTGGATGTTTCCACTCTGATTCGTTAGTGCTTTGAGAAACTAGAGGATGCTTAAACCCAAGAGGGAGACGTGGAATGTGCGTAAAAAATTCGATTGAAGTGGCAACTGGCGTACTGGGAGCATACGAAAACTTCCTAGACAAAGGTCAATTCGTTTAAGGAAATACGGGGCTGTGTGTACATGTAAATCTGGCTAATGAAAATGATAGCAAGACAGCTTGATGGCGCTCTGTGAAGGTCCCAGGCGAATCCGAAAAGAACATCCTGAGCAATTGGAAAATTCATGAACATTCTGAACAGGCATTTGTATGAAAATCTATTCATTAAGTTCTTTACTGAGCTTCCCAGCTGCAGTGGAGTCATTCGCCACGTATTGTGAATATTGTCAGCATTTCTTTGAAAGAAGATCGTATTAAAATGTGAGTGTATTTAGGTGTCTTCAGTGGAGACATGGACAGTACTTAGCTGAAAATGTTCAATTGTATAGGGAGTAGATGATATTTAAGAGAAATTTGTTTGGTATCTTCTTTGTTGAGATGTTCTCTCTGAGTACTAAATTAAACTGGCCATAGTAACATGTGTAGGAGGCTGGTTGTTTGTTCGCCTTGAGATGCAGTGAAGAGAGAGAGAGTGAGAGGAGAAGAGAGTGTGTGTGTAGAGGGAGACAGGGAAAGAGGGAGAGAGAGGTTTTATCTTACGGAAACACAAGTATTCACGGGAGATCACAATCTGAATAAAACGTTCTCTGCCATGGGCAAAGAGGCCTGCTTGACCACTAATGTACGGCAAAGTAGGCAAGGGTGAGCGGAAATGGCACAAATCAATTCCCGGCCGTGCTAACAACGGAATGTCATTGGCCTGTAACTAAGAAGAAAAGGCTATTATTCTACTGCCATAATACCAAGTATCCCCGTAAGCAACCAAAGTTTCTAACGTGGCTGTCAGGAGTCTCCGATCTTTGGCTGAAACTACTGCTTTTGTCAGTAGAAATCCTGAGCAGTGCTTTTTTTCCATGCCAAGATATTTTTACACAAGGAGAATTAATATCATAATGTCGTACGTTAGAGCGGTAGAGGCTGTGTTCTAGCTCTGTTAGGAAAAAGAAAAAAGTCTACGCTGGCAGTCATGAAGCTTTCGGAGATGAAAAGTAATGGAATAAGTAGAAGTATTTAAGAAGCCAATTTGTGGATAAATTCTTGGTCTAGGGGTAAAGTGCTCGCATTTCATGCCTAAGGTATCGAATTCGAATCCCGGTCGGTGTAGGCATGTTGGAATTGGGGTTAGGGGTGGGGGATTTCTGTCCCTGATCCCATGGTAGGTAAGATCGAGCACCTAGTCTTCTCAGATACGGATGAAAAACTCGGAGGGGCCCGTGTGCATGTACGTTGCGCACATTAAAGATACGTTGGCAGTTGGAAATCGAGAAGAGTAGGCCGAAAAAGGCCCGCTGCCAGGGCCAAATTCTAAAAACCTAATCCCAACCACAACAAGAAATATAAAAACAAGAAAACTGAGCAAACCTCCTAAATTTAAGACCTAAACACAATGAATTGATGGGAAAAATTAATTAGACAGAAAAAAAAAAATATATATGGTAAGGCTATGTATTTCCTTTGTAATATTTGTGAGTGTTCATGAGAAAACCCGGCAAAAGTCGGCAGAGCTGATTTTGAGAAAAACGGCTTTGAAGTGAAAATAATTATGGGTCCGACACAGACTTCCAACTTGGCTGTTGTTTAGGGCACCGTGGCACGTTACAGGGTAAACTGTAGACGAGCAGTGAACACTACTCACTATGATCTCTATAACTGCTCCGTTATTAAACTACGGTCTCCTAACAGCAATCACTCCAATACTACTTGGTTAATTAGCTATTGCCACTTATAGGATTAAATGCTGTTTTCTCAAAATCTTGTTTTAGGGGGGGGGGGGGGGTCACTGTCTTCAATTTATCAGAAATGTCTTGTCTTTTTACTATATGTACAGAACTCAAAATGTCATGTTGCCGACTTGTGTTGGGTTTTCCCATGCACACTCACATTTTAAGTATCCTATTGCACCAACGACCTACATAATAGCTCAATGGCGTCTTTAGTAAGACAATTTTATGCATCGAAATAAAAAAAATAAAAACAACAGAAAATAAACATTTTTAAAGGAAATTTTAAAAACAAAATTCTTTAGTTCCATTGAAGAAAATATAACAATGAACAATAATTTATTTTTTTAACACACACCCATGCTAAGTTCATTTCATACCGCTCAGTTCCGATTTTTTTCTATTCAATGAAGCGGTAACCATGGAAACAAATAAGATTCAAACTTGCAAAGGAGACAGCAACAACAATATTTGACAACAAAACTACTCAATTACACATTACATAACAATCACGAAATCAAATAAATCTGAAAAGGTGAAATGTTGAAGACATTAGCGTTTAATCCACACGTATCTCTCTCTCTCTCTCTCTCTCTCTCTCTCTCTCTCTCTCTCTCTCTCTCTCTCTCTCTCTCTCTCGGTCTTTCTCTCTGACTGACCAATCTCTGGCGTGAAAAAATTATCCTCTCTCCCTCTTTCTCTCTCTCTCTCTATCTGTTTCTCTGTCTCTGTCTGACCAATATCTGCGTGCAAAAAAAAAATAATATCTCTCTCTTTCTCTCTCTCTCTCTTTCTCTCTCTTACGTAATTCTATTTCCTTTAGCCAAGGATTTGTTGTTCTGAGTGTATTTTGCATTGGAGTTTTGAAATTGATACTGTTATCTCGGTAAAATTGTTTAAATATCATTGGCTAATGAATGAGAATGCGGGACAGCTGAAGAGAGAGAGAGAGAGAGAAAGCGAGAGAGAGAGAGAGAGAGAGGGGGGGAGAGGGAGAGAGAGAGAGAGAGAGAGAGAGAGAGAAAGAGAGAGAGAGAGCGAGTTCAAAACTTCTTTTCTTTGATTTAGAAGAACTGTGCAACTGTGCAATCCTTGTTATCATGCCAGCTATGGAGTAACTGCTATGCCAAGGTATACAAACTTTGTTTTATAATCTATTATGACTTGCATTTTTATTTGTTTTCATTAAAAAATTCTGCTTCACTTTATTCATTAGCATTTTCCTTTTGATTTAGACTTCTTTGTACAGTTTTCCTATTATCTGTTACTAATGCAGGTCTTTAAAATTACACAATTCCCCCCCCCCCCCCCACTCCATTTTTTTTGGTCACATTTTTACTATTAATTGTAATTTATAACACAGGTTTGTTGTAGTTGTTGTTGTTGCCTCTTGTTCCTGTTGTTGTTTTCAACAAAGTGAATGTTCATACTTGGAAGAGACTTGGACAAAGACGAAAGATCTTAACTGTCATATTCAAGCACACAGAACAGCCGCAGAATAAGGCATAATTATTAATAAGCAGGTCCACGGGCTTCCTCGAAATCATTGGTTGAATTCATTTTCCCGACGACTTGTGGACACTTTGTTTCTCCTCCCCCCCCCCCCCCACCCCAAATGTATGCATGCCCCGGATCTTTTTCATATCATAATACGTGATTTTCGGACAGCTGACACGGCCCCGTCGCACTTCATTGCCCCGGATCTTTTTCATATCATAATACGTGATTTTCGGACAGCTGACACGGCCCCGTCGCACTTCATTGCCCCGGATCTTTTTCATATCATAATACGTGATTTTCGGACAGCTGACACCGCCCCGTCGCGCTTCATTGCCCCGGATCTTTTTCATATCATAATACGTGATTTTCGGACAGCTGACAGCGCCCCGTCCGGCTTCATTGCTCGGTGACAACAGATCTGGCCAACGGGCAACGGCGACGTCAGTATACCACACTTTGGAGGAGGGGCTTAGAAAGAGAGTGGCCGCCCTTAACTTGCCAAGATAAAGGCACAGCATAGGATGGTCAGTGATCCGAAGAGCACGAGAAAGACAACAAACGAATCAGTAAATAGTCCATAATATTAATAAATAAATAAATAAATAAATAAATAAATAAATAAAATCAGCCTAAATTTTTTACCTAGTCTGTAAAATAATTCATTGCCTCAATAATTCGAGACTTCCGTCAGTAAAAATCTAATGATTCGGTGTAGGGCATGGTGACAAGAACAGTACCGCCACTGAAAAAAGTGAAACATAAAATAAAAAAGATAAGGGTCACTGCGTTAACCTACGAGAAAAATTCCCTTTCACAGAGCGTTCGGGGGCACATACATGATACACGTGTCTTCCGTATTGTAACATTATGAACATGACAGATGTAACACGTGAAATAACATGCCATAATGATTATATTATTACGGAAGGTTTTCATGAAATCCAAGATCTCGAGCCGATTGAGCCACCTTTTTCTGTGTGACTTTACCCTAATTTGCAGGTTGTTGATGGGCGCGCCTGGCAGGATCTCTTTCTGTCTGTCCTGTCTTTTTATTATAATACTAGATGAGGCTCCCGGCATTATCCGGGATAAAATTAACCTGTGAACCCACCGTTCTACCTCTCTCTCTCTCTTTCTGGTCTGGAAAGCTTCCCATGTTCTACAGTCTTTCTACAGGTTTCATCCGCACCTGAGCACTACGCACTCATTTCTGGGAGGGAAATTGTCCGCGTGGAATTTGAACGTGTATCAATGCATCGTTTCCGGTACAGGGAGGCAAAACAAAGATCACTGTATTTTACATTTTAACAACTTTTTAATTAAAAATACCTGAAATTTGAATCGAAACAATCAGTTGATACAAATGCGATTGAGCTGGATTTAGTTGACACTTAAGAACATTAATTTTGTAATTTTTGAAACTGTCATTTCAGGCTGTAGCGTCGAGCAATTAAAAAAAAAAGGCCAAATTCGCACCATAATGAATTACTCCCGCCATTATGTTTTTTTTTATTATAATAAGATTCTGTCTAACGTTTCGCTTATACCTAGCACAATATGACCGTTATCGTTGTCGACACATGAGCTTTCTCAAACTCGGACTCAAAATCCAACCTCAAACCGACCCTAATTTTTCAATTGTTCAATTCCTGTTGCGCCATATTATTCAACTGGTTTGCCATAATATTTTCTTTTCCTTCAGCTGTGCTTTAATCGACTCATCTACTTAGACTGTGCTCACTCAATGATCAATCTGTATGGTTTTTTTAAGATTTTGCGAGATCGACGGTAGTGGGAAATTCTCAGTTAGCCCCAGATGGCACCCTACATTTACTGCCGCTTCCTGGACGGGCTAGTAACAAGTAAATAAATAAATAAATAAATCGACACATCCGTACTGGTATTAAATTTATGAAAAAAAAAATCGGCTGATTTTAAACATTTACCTTGGCTCATACGCCTCAGACTTGCGTTAAATTATGAAGGTGTCTCCCTTTCGGCTTCAAGAAGGTTCTTGCTTAGGATTGGAAAACTTAAGAGTTTTATTTTATTTTGTCTTTGTGTCGCTGATTTCGCCCCCCCCCCCCCACCCCGGGGCCCCAATTCTTTGGTTTTAGTGACACACGTGCTCATGACGGTATCATCTCCACTTCTTGTATCGTGTTCACGATTAAAGCAAACTGACCATAGACAGGTCATTGCCATTTTATGACCAATCTTCGTTTCGAATGCCGACGGGGTGTGTGGGCTATGGGGAGGGGGGGGGGGGTTAGAGCGCAAAGGGAATCCAGTAAAACAAACAAACAAACAAACAATAACAACTACTACAAAATTAAACCTAACCCAACGGGTAAGGTGGGGCGCATTTATTGTAATCACCCGGAACCAATATAATTAACAAATTTATCCCAGGCAAAGCCTGGTACCTCAGCTTGTAAAGAAAGAAAGAAAGAGAGAAATAAAGAAATATAACTGAATGTATAAATAGACCATAAATGGACAAATGAAAAAAAAAACAAACAAACAAAAACGATCATCCTAGCATACAAAACAAAATAAATACCATGCAAAACAAATAAAACAAACAAAGGCAAATTACACCAGGTATAAAAGTACATTTTCATGCCAAAACAGATTTTAACAAGAGAAACCACTTGAATAGGTCAGTCCTGAATCCGTGCAAGAAGGAAAGTGATACTTCAGTAAACCATCTTTTGTGTGTGCGTGTGTGTGTGTATGTTTGCGTGTGTGTGTGTTGTTTTTGTTTTGTTTTGTTTTGTTTTATGTTGTTTTTGTTATTGGTTCCATTCAAAAACAACTTTTCTTTAGCGACTGTCTGTCAAAAGGGCAAGACGTCAATGCTTTCACTACTTAATGAACTAACAAGAAAGACGACAATTTGCTGACATTTTTGTCAAATTCAATTAGGCTCCAGCAATTTATTTATGGGAATTGTCATAACAAGAATTATTATTATTATTATTTTCCTTGTCCTAATTTTAATCCTGTGTTATTTCAGGAGGCCTAGCTTAACCCTTTGGAGACGGGGGGTATTTTGAATGTAACCCATCAAGAAAGACAAGGGTTCACAAGACAAAGAACCAAGAATGTGTTAACAATAACAGGGAGACCCACCATTGACGCATAGATTCTATGAAACAAGCATTCCTATTGCCTGCAAGACCACGACAGGACCAATCAGGATTTTTTTTTTTTTACTGTAAAATAATTGTGTCAATCATTGGCCTATCGTCGTCTGAGGGTTAATAACCAACTTTTTTCTATCTTTTTGGGGGGGGGGGGGGAACCTTAACCCTCTAGCGCCCAGACGAAAATTGCCAATCCCCGAACTTCTGAAATAATAATGCTGAGCTGATTTTAAATAGCCAGATTATTGGCAAAATGTAAATAAGTAATTGGAAAAACTATTTGTTAATAAAATAGAGAGAGTGAGTGTGCCAAAGATACAGCATTTTGGCTCCAGGTGACCTATTTCAAATATGGTACACTCGGCGCTAGAAGGTTAACAGGTAATAATATTCTCAGTCTTACGGCACTAATCTATATTTCCCCTTCTACAAGGCTAGTAGAGCACTAAGTGAAGTCCGTTTTGCTTAGATTTGAACTTCTTTTGACTCAACTGTAAACGAAGCAGACTGGTTTCAGTCTCACTAGTGCGCGAGTTTGCCTTTAAGTCCATTATTCCATAACACCGAGACGAAACAAACCTAAATTCACTGAGCTATGGGCTAATCTCTCCATACTTTTCTCTCATTAATTGTATTAAGTGGACCAGATAGTGAAATTTGACCAGTGGTAAGTGGTAAGAAATTCCTCTCCTGAAGCGACAGAGATGACGATCTTCAGAGGAAGAGTAGATTCTTTCATTACATGTTTCGGCCTTGAACTTCCTGAGATCTTCTAGAACTCCCGGTCACACCGACTTCATGACTCTCGGTGTTCGTCATCCAGTTTTTTTGTTGTTTTATTTTCGTGGCCAGGCTCTTCTTGGGGTTTGAACCGGGTAGCGCTGGCTTCTGTTTTTTTGTTGTGTTTTTTTTGTTTTGTGGGTGTGTGTGTGTGTGTGTGTATGTGTGTGTGTGTGGTTTTTTTTTTTTTTTAACAATTTCTTGTTTGGGTGGATTTACTGATCGATGGATAGGTAAACATAATGCAAGGGAATCAGATAGAACAACAGACAAATAAACCGACATCCTGATGGGCAGATATGGCATTGTTTACATGGACATGTCGTCATAGAGACAGGGAGAGAGAGACAGAGAAAGACAGAGAGGGGGGCAAGAGAGATGGGGGGGGGGTGATGGAGAGAGAGAGAGGGACAGAGACAGAAAGAGGGACAGAAAGAGAGAGTGGGGGAGGACATAGAAAGAGATAAAGTGAGGTAGATCGTGACAGTGAGATAGACAGACCGACAGACAGACAAATGGTCCAGCGGTTAGACAGAAAAAGAGAGAGGCTGACAGATGGATGGACAGATCAGACCAGACCGACAAACAAGCAGATATGCGGAAGGGCAGACGAACAGATAAACAAAGAGAGAGACTGATGGACAGACAGACAGAGACAGAGAGAAACATTACTATTTTTTAATCCCAGTTATGTTTCACCCACCTTGAATAGGAGATGTGTGTTACATAAGTGATATATTATTAATCACTCGTCACCTCGAAGCTTTGCGGACAGGGGAATGGCTTTCAATGTGAGTGGACTATCTGAATCAGGTTTATTGTGTGGCCCTAAATACAAAGGGAATTTATTATTACAAAGAGTTTTCCTCGTAACGCGAGAGATCGTCACACCTGGCTGGCAAAGTGGTGAGGAAGATGGAAGAGAATGCGTTGGATGTGACAAATTTCTCAAATTTCTTCTGAGAGCTGTGAAACTGTAAAATACAGTGATCTTTGTTTTGGCTCCCTGCAGCTAGCCCATTAAATCGGAAACGATGTATTAATGCGCGTTCAGTTCGGTGTGTGCAATTTTCCCACCAGAAATCCAGAAATGAGTGCGTGGTGCTCTGGTGTGCATGAATCTGTAGTACTAAGACTGTAGAATATGAGAAGCTTTCAAGACCAAAAAGAGAGAGAGAGAGAGGTGGAAGGGTAGATTCACAGGTTTATCCCGGATAATGCCAGGAACTTCCATCTAGTAGCCTATAAACAAAAATGAATAGTTGAAATTTATTTTTTTTAAAAACGAGAAATACCCCAAGAGTTATTTCATTTTTTTTTTTCGTTTATTGTGGGGCCCCTTTTGTGGACTCTGGTTCAGCTGTACCATGTGCCATATTATGGTCCATATAATAAATCCGGCAGTGAAAAATTTCTGTGGTGCCCCTCCCTCTACCCCCCTTTTGGTGTCCTGAGCACGTGCTTATTTTGCTTAATGGTTAGCCCAGCCCTGCCCCCTGCGCACCCTTTCACAATTATAAACACACACCCACACACACACACACACACACCCATACACACACAGCTTTCACATTTGGCAATATCATTCTGAAGAAACAAAAACAAAAAAAAAAAAGTGAATGAAGGACAATCATTCAGACAATAAATATAGGTACACAAAGCAGTTTTTCAAAACTGAACTATTGTCATATTGTTTGTTGCTCGTAAAAAAAAACCTATACCTCACCCGTCTCACCCCTTTCCAGCTCTTTGTGCCATCATTCGATTCAGAAGAATGGTCCCTTCGGCTGCTGGCGCTCTTAGACGAGTGCTCTGTCTCTGTTTCAGTGTAAGATGTGAACTAAGGACTTAAAAGGGTTTTCGCGCAATTGCTAGGTTGGAACGAAACTTTCTCACTAAATTGTTAGGATGGTAAAAAGTCCTTGGAGTCAACTGGCTGAAAGGCAAACACCGCGCAGTGTGTCAAAAAAAATGACTCAAAACAGTCACTTGGCTCAGCCCGTCACCAACCTTACATTCGGTGTGGTGTAAACAGTATTTAAATGAATTTCGGCACTGAATTTGAATGAACTTTGGAACTCGCAATACCTAAATTTCATGACTATATTCACCTAGAAACACTCTATAAAGGCTCCTCACAAACCTCACGCCCGGCAAACAAACAAAGGAACAAACAAAATGGTACGTTTTAAACACGTTTTAAAAAATTCCTTACCACACACTCGTACGAGTTCTGTAACGGAGCTAGAGGGCGAACACGTAAGCAACTAAAACTTCGTGACTGAGAGACCAAAAATAATGAAACTTTGTGCTTTGCCTCAATGCTAGGCCATAAATTACGTGGGCACAACCATTTTAGTCAAACTATTGTCTTCAGTGTCATTTATTTACCATTTCACGACCTTAGTTCTTGTTTGTTCTATCTCTATTCTCTGAAAAACTGGAGGTCTTGCGGTATGTTGGAAAGGAATAACAACTGCACGCTTTGACTCTTGTTTAAAATGCGTTGTGGCACTTATCAAGCTGTTTCAAAGTTCCGATTTTTTCTAACTCGTTATCACAATACAAAGCCATAAACGTCGAATTTCTCAGTTGTGCAGAAATGGGGTTGGAACAAACAAAAACTATGGCCGCGATCTTTTGGCAGCAAAAAAGAAAAAAACCACAAAAACACATTTTCGCTCAGTTACAGTAACGAAAAAAAAAGGGATGATTGAGATCGAACATTTTGATGCCATTTTGCCGATTTGTTGACAGTCATTTCCATAGCACCTTCCGAGCAGAATGAATTCTTCGGGCGCACCAGGGATCGGCGTGTAACCCATTTAAAGCCAAACTATCAGGTCTTTTGTTAGACAACGCCATTGCGCAACCTTTGAATGAAAGTCATTAAACGTTCGGCGTCTGAAATTAAATCGCAGGGCCTTAAAAAAAAAAAAGTGTGGTCCTAGCGAAATCGACCGTGCAATTAGAGTGTTGGCTGCATTGCCATTAATCGAGAGAAATTGACTGGAAGACACTGTATGGGATAGGTTTGAGCCAGAGTTTAAGTTCCAGTTTGGAGAAAGCACGTCCACACGATAACATCCACGTTGTGCCAGGACAAAGCAAAGACGATAGACAGAATGTAACAGAATGATAGAACAGGAGGAGACCCTGCCATAAGCGCCCACAAATCACCCGCATGTAAAAGAATAAGACTGAAATCTTAACGAGAGGCATATAAGAATAAGACCGAAGTCCTAACGAGAGGCATATAAGAATAAGACCGAAGTCCTAACGAGAGGCATATAAGAATAAGACCGAAGTCCTATCGAGAGGCATATAAGAATAAGACTGAAGTCCTAACGAGAGGCCTATAAGAATAAGACTGAAGTCCTGACGAGAGGCGTATAAGAGACTGAAGTCCTATCGAGAGGCATATAAGAATAAGACTGAAGTCCTAACGAGAGGCGTATAAGAATAAGACTGAAGTCCTAACGAGAGGCGTAAGACTGAAGTCCTAACGAGAGGCGTAAGACTGAAGTCCTAACGAGAGGCGTATAAGAATAAGACTGAAGTCCTAACGTGAGGCGTAAGTCTGAAGTCCTAACGAGAGGCATATAAGAATAAGACTGAAGTCCTAACGAGAGGCGTATAAGAATAAGACTGAAGTCCTAACGAGAGGCGTAAGACTGAAGTCCTAACGAGAGGCGTAAGACTGAAGTCCTAACGAGAGGCGTATAAGAATAAGACTGAAGTCCTAACGTGAGGCGTAAGTCTGAAGTCCTAACGAGAGGCATATAAGAATAAGACTGAAGTCCTAACGAGAGGCATAAGACCGAAGTCCTAACGAGAGGCGTATAAGAATAAGACTGAAGTCCTAACGAAAGGCATGTCGTCTCATCTCGTACATGTAGTTGCTTGTCAGTAACAACACATTCAACAGTTCACCTGGTTTAAATTCTGTACCCCCTTTCCCGAATATACTTATTTCTTTGGTCTTAGGTGTAATAACTATTGTGCCATACAGTCATAATACTCACCATTTTTCTTTTTTTATTATTATTATTATATTAACCAATTTGGGGCTAACTTCCAAAAATATAACTGCTGCCACTTTGCCACCGAAAAAGTTATTACGGCCAAACGTAATCCTTATCCAAACCCTAACCTTTGCACTCTCAATAACAAAAACAAAACAAAAAAGACAATACTGAGTAGACCAGACAAAGCTAATCTGGCCACACGACTCAAGTAGCCAATTCCTCTTCGTTGTTGTTGTTGTTGTTGTTTTAAAATAACGAGGTTAACAATGGACTATGTTTTGTTTTCTCCTTTGGTCATGCCAGAGATCATCTTAAAGTACATTTCCCGCACAAAAAAATGACGCTTTTTTTAAAGAGCATTTTTGTACGCTGCATATTGAAAACAAAAGAGAAAGCTGTAGATGTCATGGTTTTTTTTTTTTTCCAGATTGCTCTTCAACAGACAAGTAAAGAAAATGCTATCGGTTTGATGCGCGTTAGAAAACCGCAAAAAAACTGAGTTGGTCTTCCATTGAGAAAACAAATCACACATAAACACATGTACTGTTTATCTTTTTGCCTGCAATTCCAAATAGCGACCAGAATCGAATTAGTCTGGTTAAGAAATGTTTCAAATCCGTGTTATGACTGTATAGAACAACAGCGGTGCGATTGCAGAATGCTCGGGTCAGCCAGAAACTGCTGTTTTGATAGGAACACAAAGGGAGAGCTAAAACAGTAATTCAGCTCTTGAACTGCAGACTCTTGCTAGGCAAAGGGCTAAAGCTCCTTCTACTTCTATAGCGTAGGCTTACCTAACTCTAATCACTTACCAGTATAATGGCTAAACTCTGCAGAAGGACTCTTTTGGCATAGGAAGTGTTCAGTATCAAATGAAGCCCCAGAATCTAAATCTGTACCAACAGCGTCGATGCCATAAGGGCGTAGCTGAGAACACAGGCCGAACACAAGATTAGTGTAAACTTTCTTAGCGCTCACGTAATCCTTGATATAAGCCGTGCTCACATTCAATAACTGAACATGAAAATCAATCAGTGAGCAGTTCCCCCGTCGCACGCTCACACTGGCCCGCCACAAACTAGGAAGAGAACGCTTGAGAATGATGAAGAGAGTTGGAGGAGACCATGGCGCTTGTTGCGCGAGAGGTGGCGAGCACTACTTCGCTAGGAGAAACCGTGGGCACGTGTTGTTCAGTGCTGAGCTCCACTGGTTCAATAGAACATAGGAATGCACGTATTTCGTGTCCAGACTTGCTTTTGTTGAAAAAAAACAAAAACAACTAACAAATGGGAACAAATCCGAACCTATAAATAAAATTAGTATAAAAATAACCTTAGAAATGACCAATTTCAAACTGAAATTTTTAAAAAGTACAAAAAAGTGACGGCAGTATTTCATTGTGGTGCAATTATGCCCCCCCCCCCCCGCCTTTCTTTTCTCAACGTTACAGTCTAAATAACGGTCTCAAAAATTAGTTTAAAAAATGTTCTCAAATGGGAATTTATTTAACTCAGTCGCTTTTATATGGAGCAATTGCGTTTATTCAAATTCAGGGTATTTTCTTTTTAAGTTGTAAGCATGCTGATATACAATGCTCTTTTCTTGTGCTCCCTTTCACCATCTCACTGCACGGGAGAGTATAACAGTCACGTGCTCAGTTTGGAGTGTAGTCCCCTGACGCGCTGGATTATATCTGATCCAAGACTGTACATTATTTAACACAGAGAAAGAGACAGACGGACAGAGAGAGACAGACAAGCCGACAGATAAACAGAGAGAGAGAGAGAGGGAGAGACAAGACAGAGGGAGACAGATACAGAAAGAGCAAGAGAGAGAAACACACGGAGAGAAACACACAGAGAGAGACAGACAGTCAGAGAGACAGTGTATGAGAGAGAGAGAGAGACAGAGAGAGACAGACAGACAGACAGACAGAGAGAGAATTGTGGGGGGCACAGATTTATTCCTGGCAATGTATTTCAGCTAGTAACAATAAATAATAATAAATAGTGATGGGCACCTCAACTGGAATAAAAGCCACAACAGTTACAAATAGAAAAGCTATTAAATTAATTATTCCAATCAAACTTTACAAATTTATTGTCTCGGGGCAGACACTAAAAACCAAAAACTGAAAAAAAAAAAAAAACGCAACAGAAAAGATTTCCATGCAATCGCAAACGTAACTTTCCAAAGATCTGGCTCACAGCCATTTCTATCTTAACTCAAACATATCGCATTTTATCGTAATCTCATTAAATCGTCGAATAGCTTAAAGAGGGGAAAAAATCATTTGTAAATAAGTAAGCAGAATGCTGGCAATAATAATTTTTAAAAAGTTATCGTGGCTATGTCGCCAAGGAAAGAATTGTTGCATGCGGCCAGTTAACTGTACCTCAGCCAAAGCCTAACGCCGGCCGTGTTTAGGTCTTTATTTTTGGAGGTTCGCAGGTCTTGGCATTCACACTTCACTTTTCTTGTTCCTGTTTCTGTGTATTTTTGTGGTAATGATTAGTTGTTTTGTTTTTTATTTTAGTATTTTGCCCGGGGCAGAGACCTCGTTCGATTTCCAACTGCCAAGGTATCTTTAACGTGCTCAACACGCCCCCCCCCCAGTTTTTTCATCCTTACCCGAGAAGACTAGACGCTCGATCGTCCCTACCATAGAATCAGGGACAGAAATATTTCCGTGATAAAAATTTCAACATGCCTGCACCGACCAAGAATCAAATCTTCTACCTGTGGCCTGAGAGGCGAGTACCTTCCCTCTAGACCACCGTGTCCCCCAACGCAAAACGTCAGCTATAACCCTTTGCTTTACAAAAGAAAAAAAAAAATTCCATGTGCAAATAAATCTCAATCTGGGCATAATGGCGCAAATTCTCACACATTTTTTTCCCCCTTTTAGCCAAATGCCGTAATAATAACTCCAGTTCATTTCCGAAGATAAATATTTGACGTCATATCATTTAAGTACCTTTCATAGACAGATAAATGAACACTATCAAAAAACCTCAGCGGTTCAACACTTCTCATATTATAGAGTACTTGACCTAGTTTTTCCATTTTCATGTTGCCAGAAAATTTTTAATGTTCCCATTTAAAAGTTACAAAGCCTTTACAATTACATAAGACGAAATTTAAAACAGAAAAGCTTAGAAAATATATGGGGTTATAGCAGAGCTTGGAATAAGCGATGGCAAATATGGAAAAAAAAAAGAAAGAAAGAAAGAAAAAAAAAACATGACAAAGAAATTCTTTTATGGTTTACTCTACGTTAGCTGTTCTCTGCTGCTTCTTCTGAGGGGTTTTGAAACCTTCATGCACTTTTTTTACTCCTTTTCTTTTTTCAAATTAACATATGAATAATATGGTTTGGCTACTTTCGTGTCGTATCGAAAAAATGCTCAAAATCCCTTTCTAATCTCGACACTAGTTTTGCTAGAGAGTGGATATTTAGATTAGGATATATATAGAGAAAATCAGCTGGGTGGAATTTCGAAGCAAGATGAGGCTGGTGAAGACTATGTACGCAGTTTAAAGTTGAGGTTTTTGCCAAGAATGTCTTTGAGAGCTGTCCGCCACAGACAAAACTAGCAGTACCAAAATATACTTTTTGTTGTTGCTGTTGTTCTTCTTTTCCTTTCCTTGCTCTCTTATTTTTTCTTCGGCTGAAAACACAACTTTGGCCACGCCCTGAAACTAAACTATTTCACTTGAAATGTATTCCATACTTTAAGTATATATTATTTAGTTATATAAATAAATATTTGAAATTGATAATGAAATACTAGATTTTAATATCGACGGTGGTGTGGCTTGTTTCCTTGATTCGTGGGGTATATTTTGAGTTTGGCCGTTAAGCCTCCTATAAACGTAAACTTGAAACTTGAAACTTGGTCATCCTTCGCCATTTTTGTTGCTTTTTTTTAAGTGGACAGAGAATAAGAATAAGGAATCCTAAAATGTCCTATGTTAGACAAACTCAGTATCAAAGTGAAGCGTGAGCATTATTTATGGATAATTTCTATTAGTTCTCATGTTTCCCTATTATGACAAAACGTGTTCTTGCGAGAACTCCTTAGCTCACGTCCTTACTCAAAGCCAGTTCCTTGTCACTGATGGAGGGGTATCCCGAAATATACTTCATCTAAAGGTCAATACTTCTTCCACGGGGGAAGGAGGGATGAAAATGATACAATCTGAGACTGAGATGGAGACAGATGGAGACAGAGAGTCAGAGAGAGTGAGAGGCTTCTTACTCAGAGGACACAGTTTGGAGGAAGTGGACGGTTGTAGATAGACAGATAGATGGACAGACTGACTGACAGGTAGGCGGGCAAGCACATCGTTGCATATAAATAGACAAACAGGCACACAGGCAGGCATTGACAGAGAGGCAAAGAGACAGACGGACGAACAGACAGACAGACAGACAGACAGACAGAGAAACAGACAAACAGACAGACAGACAGACAGATAGATAGGGACGGGTCAGAAACAGTGAGATAGACATAATGAGAGAAATAGAGAGGGAGGAGAGAGAGAGAGAGAGAGATCTCTTTTTTTTTTTTCAGAATATTTTAATTAGGTACGATCTAAATAGTCATGTACGCTATAATTATAGCATCTCTTATCTCATTAACAACTGTGCACCCAAGACATCAGTGCATGCAGTTTTAGTTTTGCTCAGTATGATTCTAATTCACCACATGTAAACTTTACATGAAATCATTAAGTCTTTGAAACAAACACTTGTCGCGTTCTGTGATGTATAATGAATGAGTTCGCAAGATATATCATTTGGTACCTTATTCATACCAGAAGCACAAATCCAAAAATGTCGATTCCAAACGCAGGATTCGGACTTAAAATAGATTGCTTTCTTGGCAACGATTTTGAAATTGATGTAAGGACAAATCGTCGGGTCTTTTTCCATATTGCTGTAAGTGCATTTTTGCCTTTTCGAGAAAATGAGGTTTGAGAGTTTGAAGGGTTGTGTAAAATCAGGGTTTAAAACATAATTTGGCTTTAAAAAAAAACATATGGTTTAAAACATAATAAAATTAGTAGTGAGAGAACCACTTTCACGACAAAATCTCAAAATCGACAAAATGTCGCATACAACAATATATGTCTCTATAAGCAATGCTGGTTTTATCTGTAGCGGACTGCTCCCAAAGTCATGCATGGTTGGTGGGGGCCCCCCTCTGTCCTATCGTTCTGTTATATTCTGTCTGTCGTCTTGCTTCATTCTAGCGCAACGTGACCGTTGTCGTGCTGCCGTGCTTTCTCCGCACTCAGACTCGTACTTTCAAAGTCATACTGGGCATAGCCTCAACACCACAGACTAATAAAATACCCAGACTGGATGGTCCCATTGTGTGACGTCACAAAACAGCGAAAGGTCATGAACCGTCCGCCATGTTAGGTTTAAGGTAGCGACCGACGCTTCAGCATGGCTACAATTTTGAATGATACCATTTTGACGCGCCTACTGAACGCGGAAGTTTGGTTCCGCACCAAGAAATTAATACATGTACAACCAATCTTGACAAATAAAAAGAAATTTCTACTGCAGATAGAACTAGAATCGGAATTTCCCGAGCGGCGGCCATGTTGGTTATACAGTCGTCGCTCGGGAAATTCCGTAAAAAAACGACACAGCCCGAAGCTCGTGTTTCCAGTCTGGTTAATTTATTAGTCTGTGCTCAACACTGAATTACATACATAGCAACCAGCCTCATCATGCTCCGTAATCCTACCAACTTCATTTCTATGTACCTCCTGATCTAAATGTCCCCTTTTTTTTTTTTTTTTTGCTTTTTTTTTTTTTTTTTGCATAGACATACACATAACTAGCATTTCAGCGTGTCTAGTGAAGTGGACTCAATGATATATTTCTTGGTACCTTCCTCTCTTCCGTACTCGTGACTTTTCATAAACAAAAACATTTGAAAAATAGAAGACCCCAATAAACTAATATTCTTCTCTGAAAACTTTCTTCAGGGTTGTCACTCAGGAATTCAGTGGATATGTCCAGAAGAAAATATTTCTCTCTCAAATGTCATTAAGTTCAGCTCAATCATATATCTTCTATTTCCCCCTCTATAGGACATCATGGACGTGAACTAAGAGATGAAATAAATGAACGGGAAGGCGTCATAAAAGAGAAGGCGAAAGACAGACAGAGAGAAGGAATGAGCCCCACGCCCTATTCTTTTGGTAAAATGGCGCCCAATCAAATAAATGAGCTTGGAACGAGAACGCTTCACTGGGAAGCAAACAAAGGGAAACGCAATAACTTATTCAGCGTCACTTGGGCAATCCTGACTTATGAACCAAATATGTACCAGGCCAGCGAAGGAGGAAGGTTGAAATGAATCTGAAGAAATTTTCTCCTTCCTCATTTAATTTTTCTCCACCCTCTTCCCTTAATCTCGGGGCGTGAATTAGAGCCGGAGGTGAAAGAGGGAGTTTTAAGGAAATGTGAGCAAGTCGAGGAGAGAGGACTTTATTGGGGGTCTCGGGCTCTCCGTGTGTGAAAAGAGTTTGTGACAAGCAGGGAACCTCCAGGCTTGAAATGCTTGGGACGTATTATTGAAGCCTCTCACACACTTTATTGGAAACCCTTCAACTCCCCCCCCCCCCCACCCTCTTACTTCAACTACATAGTGGGTGGAGTATCCATATCGCATATTCGATTTCATAGTTTTGTGTTTTATTTACGATTAGGTCTTTTTACTCAGCAATTGCCCGACAACTGTATATCGCTTTAAGATTCAAACAACAATTAAAGCTTCAGTCATAATGAGAGTCTCGGTGTACAAACAATCGGCACAGGAAATAAGTTATCAATGCAGTAGCGCTTAAATCAATCATATCATTTTTTTTTTTTATTGTTAACCATTTCTTATTCAGTATCTCATCAATTGTAATTCCCAATAATTTAGAAGTAACCTACGCTGTTCATTATAATCCAATTGACTAATATCACTAAATCTTGAGTTTGGAATCTTTTTTTTTTTTTTAATTTAGATTCTTTATGGAAATTAACAATTTTCTTTCTTTTAACACATTTATATTGCTCAACATGAGTCAGGCTAAAAAATATGCTATGAATTCTAAATACAAATAAAGTAAATTAGGATAAATTTGTTAGTGATAGGAGTTTAGAAAATTAATAAATATACCCTCTGATGAATAGGGAGAATTACAGGGAGGAGAAATGAGAGAGAGAGAAAGATAGTGTGGGGTGGGGGGGGGGTGAATATGAATGATAGTTCATTTAAGCAGTAGCCCACTGAGTCCAGACTTTTCTGCGTCGGTTCTGACTCAGACTTGAATTTCAGTTGAATAATCCAGCGAAACAATCTAGTTCAATCTCACTGGTAAGCGAGGTCGCATTTAAAGCTCTAGTCCATGAAACCAAGACAAATCAGGCTTGAGCTAGCTCGCTACGAGGGCATCTCTGCATGCCTCATCATTACAATTCATGAAAACCGGTCAGTTCAGATAATAAAATGACATTAATCTGTCTTCCATCATTATGTAGAGTGATGGCTAAGCAAACGGTGGTTGAGACATCAAGAAAGCATAGACTTGTCAGTTGTACTGGTCCTATGTATCTGTCAGTGAAGACGAAAACGTACTGCCAGACACTGCAGGTATCTAATTACTGTAGTTTGGTAACTTGAGGGCGATGTTCTCATTTATTTTTTTTTTGAAAAACCCAGTGAAAGTACAGTCATGAAATTGGAGGAGATGAAAGTAAAAGCATAAGATGGGGTCTTTAGAGAGCCAATTTTTTAAGAATCCAATTCTTCATCGATCTGTAAATAGCTGAATGACGCCGTATGTGAGGCAAAACTTCATGAGCGCGAAAACAAAAGAAGATGATAAACAAAAAACAAAACAAAAAAAAACAAAAAAGAAATTAGGAAATCTTTATTCTTTTTGCCACCAGCTTCTCTTTGCTTCATATTCCCCCGTTTTTAGGTCTATTTGAGTTGTTGGTCGAAAACAAAATCTGGGGATTACAAGAGAAATACCATCAAACATATAATATGTCATAAAATATCTCTCTCTCTCTCTCTCTCTCTCTTTCTCTGTGTGTGGGTGTATGTGTGTGTATGTGTGTGCGTCTTTCTCTTTTTCTTAATCTCTCTATCTCTGTCTTTCTGTCTCTCTCTTTCTGCCTCTGTCTCTCCCACCCCCTCTCTCTCTCCCTCCCCCCTCTCTATTTCTATGTGTGTCTATCTCACTGTCTCTGCCTGCCTGCCTGCCTGTCTGTCTGTTTGTCTGTCTGTCTGTCTATCTATCTATCTATTGCCCTCCCAGTCTTTTCTCCTCTCGCTCTCTATCTCTCTCCCCCTCTGTCTCTCAGTATTTCTCTTTCTCTCTCTTTGTCTCTCTCTCTTTGTCTCTCTCACTATCTCTACCTGTCTCTCTCTCTCCTCTTTTCTCTCTCTGTTCCGTTCTCTCAGTCTGTTTTTCTCTCTCTCCTTTTTTCTCTGTTCCCTTCTCTCAGTCTGTCTTTCTCTCTCTGCCCCTGTCTCTGCCAGTCTCTCTCACTCTCTCTTTTTCTCTCTTTCCCTCCTTCACCTCCGTGAAATAGTAAGCATCAGTAATTACATTAGTTCCGCATAACACGATTTCCGTCACACGTAAAGCCGATAAAATAATAAAAGTAAAGTTCTACAATAACGTCGACTTTTTTGTGAAAGAGCCCTGTAACACATTTGTAAACCAATAACAACATAAATCAAACTACCAGAAGCTGCTTGAGCTGTGTGTTTGACCTGGGAGAGGAATGAAGACGATAAAAAGGTTTGGAGAGTAAAGTTCTAATCCTAGATAATAATAATAATAATAATAAATAGAATTTCTATAGCACATTTCTAATAAAATTATTACTCAATGCGCTGTACATTGCATCAATAATGCATGCATACACTTTCCTAATCTCATACTAAAACACGCACTCTTATCCATAAACACTTTCAGTTTCACACACATAGACGCTCTTATCACAAAAGCATTCTTATATTCTTATGACAGGATACGATGAAACTCCACAAAGCTGTTTCTTTTATTCTCTTTTTCTTCCACCTTGCTACGAAAGCTTTGAAATGAAAAATGGAGGAGTTGGAATAATAAGGGGGGGGGGGTGGGGGGTTGGGGGGGGAGTAATCGAACTGATGCTTTGGAAGGGGAGGGGGAGGGAGGGGGAGAGAGAGTGAGAGGGAGAAGGGAAGAAATTGCTTTGATTCTGATAGCAACTGAGGCATTATAATGTTACTGATGTTGTTGTTTCTTCTTCTTCTTCTGTCATTCACCAATCTAAATCCGCAGATTTGTTCTTTTAAGAAAATCTACGGTTTTCTGCAGCTCTGGCAGAGCACCATAGAGTTTGATATTCAGGTCGGTGGGTTGGGGCCTAGGCGCCTTAACTAAAAGGCCAGGTAATCGTAAAACACACAGCATCAATTGGAGGCCCAGCGCTGTGATGGAATTTCAGGGGGAGTGCACCCTGTTTGTTATGTGCCCTTGGCATTGAATACTTGGGTACTATCGAGTACTATCGAGTAACATCGTGTTCTTATTTGTCAGTGAAATTAATGCAGTTGTGTCGAGTATCGAGTACTCTTTATACCTGAAAAAGCCATTGATACTGTCCACAGAAATTGGTAACTTTGTGTGTGGATTCGACTGTGCTCAGTGTGTTGTGATTCTGTGCTTTTTCTTTCAATTCACAAACTTTGGATGACTAACAGTGTAATGGGACTGTCGGTCTTGGTAAAACATTGTCACAATTATATGAGACTTATTTGCAAGGGCCCTAGTTTCTAGCAGTTTTATCAATCCCAACAAACATGGGTCGAAAATGCTCCGTGTATGGCTGCAGAACTGGTTACAGGGATCAAAATAAAGACCATAAAGTAACTGTCTACAGATTTCCTGTGAAAGATATGGAGAAGCTAAGTTCATGGGTTGCTAGTTTGCCTAACAAATTAAACATTGAGGAAGTCACAGCTAATATGGGCGTGTGCGCATTGCACTGGCCCACTGATACACCCATGGAACGGAATTCTGGAAGATATTTTGTTCCTGCAGTGCCCCCATCCATATTTCCAAACGTTCCAGTTTGTGCCTAGTGTACAAAGCTGCATTACTCCACGACCAACAAAGAAGGCTACACAAAGGGCACGTGTAATAGACATAGATGAAATGCCTTCATTTAGAGAGCATGACTCGTTCAAGTTAGATACTTTTCATGAAACGTTTACATCCAGGTTACAAGTTCATGGTCTAGTAGCGTCAACAATTGATAAGGCACAGTATGTTCTTATTAGTCATCAGAGAAATGGACCTGTTCCAGAGTTTTCTGTATACTTTAATCTACATGTTGAATCAGGAAGCATGAGTTTAACATTTGAAGCTTATCGTAACCTGAAGAGAATTCACCATACCTTCATCAACACTGTACAGTTTTGGAGTGAATTGGATGAAGTGTTACGTTTTGCAGTCCATGAAGTAGGGGAACCAGTCAACAAGAAGACAGATTTTCTCATGAGAAATTTCAGGCTTCTAAATGCACCAAAGAATTATATTCCGCTGATGATTTGCTACTTGCTTTTACTTGGTATGCAAAGTCTCGAGCGCTGTATTTGTCACTGAGAGAATATCTCCAACTACCATCAGTTTCAACGCTTAAAAAAATAACAAGCATGTCAAATAATATTGATGATGAAACTCTTTTCACATCACTTTTTGCCAAAAGGGATGATAAGAGCAATTACTGCATTC
Source organism: Onchidella celtica (assembly GCA_963931925.1). Lineage (NCBI taxonomy): Eukaryota > Metazoa > Mollusca > Gastropoda > Systellommatophora > Onchidiidae > Onchidella > Onchidella celtica. Next base: position 54,795,179 of record OZ007568.1, on the reverse strand, counting down.
TGATCATTGATGAAGTCTATGTGATGGCCTCTATTTCTTACCGTGGTGGCACAGTTTTTGGCTACGCAGTAGATGTTCCAGGGAAAGTTGCTACTACTCTGCTCTGTATTATGGTGAAATGTTTCTTTGGTTCTAAGTCTTTTTCGATTAAACTACTTCCCTGCCATGCCCTAAAAGCAGCTTTTCAGTTTCAGAAAGTGAGAGATGTTATTCTTGACCTTGAGAGATGGGGTGCAAATGTTGTAGCCATCATTTGTGACAGCAACAGGGTTAACCAGTCTTTCTTCGGTATGTTCTCCAAAATGAATCTACAAACTCCTTGGATTGCTCAGTCTCCTTGCGATAATACAAGACCTCTTTTCCTGATATATGATCCTGTTCATCTCATGAAGAATTTGCGGAACAACTGGATTACAGAAAAAACTAAAGCCATTGATTTTTATCTTCAAACTTCTGATACTCCAAAAACGGCCAAGTGGTCAGACCTTCAAGAACTGTTTGAGCATGAGAGCAACACCTTGGAGAAATTGTCTGACCTCACAAAAGCTGCAATAAATCCAAGTAATATTCAGAAGCAGAAAGTATGTTTAGCCCTCAAAGTATTTTCTGAAAAAACAAGTGCTGCTCTCAAATCTTGCACTGCATCTACACCGTCCTGGAAGAATACTGCAGATTTTATTGATAAAGTGTTGAGATTGTGGAAGGTCTTCAATACTAAGACTCCTGTTCAGCATATTCGTCTAAGAGATTCCGATCGAACACCAGTGTCTCTTACAGGAAACCAGCAACTGGAGATTCTTCAGTTTTGGGCTGACTCTGCCACAAAGATGAAGCCTTCCAGCAAGCAGAGAATAAGAGCTCTTACAAAGGATACAGCCAGTGCTTTGTCTTGGACCTGCAAGTGCCTCATTGATTTATGTCAGTTTCTGCTGAACACTATCACACCACTCCATCATCAATATGTTGCCATTGGCTTTTTCCAGCAGGATGACATAGAAAAGCATTTTGCCCACTTCCGTATGTCAGCTGGTTCAAATTATTATATTACAGCTCAAGATGTAGCTCACACACATGCTATTGACAGGACAAAGCTTGTACTGGAGTCTCTGAGTGAACGAGAATATTCAAAGTCGCATCATATGTGTCATCTATGTGACAGAGAACTGACTGGTGCAGAATTAATAATTCTTGATGATGTTCCTGTGTCACGATTAAGGTTGATGACCTTGTACGCCACGAGTATAGAGGGGGTAAACTTAGTAGGGGAGAAGGGGAGTTTTTTAAGTTGACTAGCATGAAAGATTACTATCACGAGGAAGGTCGGTGGCCTTGTGCGCCACGAGTCTAAGGGGGGTGAGCTTAGCAGGGGAAAACACGGTTTTTAACATTGTTGACGAGCGTGAATATTGATTTGAGGTCTTTATTTTAGGAGGTTCGCTGCCCTTGGCATTTACACCTCACTTTACTTGTTTTTTATTATTTCTTGTTCTGGCGGGGGGGGGGGGGGGGGAGAGATATTATGGATAAATTTTAATCTATTAATTTCAATTTTGCCCGGGCAGCGGCCTTTCGGCCTGCTCTTTACGATTTCCAACTGCCAAGGTATCTTTAACGTGCGCAACGTGCACACGGGCCCTCCGAATTTTTTCGTCCTTATCCGAGAAGACTAGGTACTCGATCCTACCCCCCAATAGGACCAAGGACTTGAAAATATGAGAAAAATCCAATTTCCAAGAACTACTCGATCCTACCCCCAATAGGACCAGGGACTTGAAAATACGAGAAAAATCCAATTTCCAACATGCCTGCACTGCCCGGGTTTAGAACCCGGGACCCTTGGCATGAGAGGCGAGCACCTTGCCTCTAGACCACCTTGTCCCCGAGCGTGAATAGATACACACGACTCGCTTTAAACTAGTCGCGTGTGCAAAGACCTCGGGAGTATAAGTAGAGGAGAAGCTCGACACACGAGGTTCCCAAGTTATTCATTCCTAAAGGAAGACGCAGAATTTATCGGTCCGGGCGACAAGTGGAAGGTCGTGCCAGTGGGGACCAGAAGTGTTAGGTGTGTGAGGGATCCATGATGTTCACATTTATTTCCCAATAAGAAGAATTTATCGGTCCGGGCGACCAGTGGAAGGTCGTGCCATGGGGACCAGAAGTTGAGGAGTTCTGATGATAGGATGGGAACCCATCAGAAGCTCGTGAATCTACGATGGCGGGTGTGAACCGTCGGTGTGCTGTGTGTTTGCAAGTTGAAGAGTCTTGAGGACGGGATGTCGAGAACCCCTCAAGGAACAAGTAATCTACGATGGCGGGTGTGAACTGTGTGTTCTTATTTGTGTGAAGCCAGAGGCGTCTGTTTCCCCTTTTTATCGTCGAAATTAAAGATCTAGAAAGGATTGTGTGAACTCTGGAGAAGTGAAACTGCATCAACGAGGAGGGCAGCTGTTGACAGAGACTATTAAGTATACGTAGTTAAGTTTATAGACAGAGGGATTAGATCTAGATGTGAAACGGGGAATAGATAATAGCCAGGATCCCCAAGAGTAAATTTGAAATATCTGTTTTTGTGATTATGTATGTGATTATCATGAGTTGAATGTTTTGACATAAGTTTTGTCATGCATTTATAATTAAATATCGTTTAATTTAAATCTCACTCCATGTGTCCGTTGATCGCTGGTCTGCTTGCTTGGCTTGTTAGCTGGGTTTGAAAGGTAAATAAGTTAGATACTCATCACACACGTGGTCCTGACCATCTTCACGCACGTGATCGTGACACCTGAATCAGCCAGTGCTGTTTCTACGGATGAACGGATGTCATTATTTTATATTGGATGGTACCTTGTATCAAAGCATCCAGATCTGAGGGATGATGCATTAGTTATGGATGAAGAAGTGAGGAAATTCACAGAGTTGTTGAACAGAGGTGGACTGAGCTATCCAAATGAAGCTCTTTTTCAACTTCTTCTGTATTGTTATACGTTCTTCAGTGGCACTAAGGAACCATGCTGCCGGAAAAGACTTGTCAAGATATTTGTTGACTTCCCTGCAATTTTTCACATTGATGTTGAAGTATTTTGTTAATGCGCATTGTGAACATTTTTATGAAGCGCTTCTGTCTCCAGATGCAAGTAACCACCTCAGTCTCAGATGAAGCACAAAGAAAGGTGGCAAAACTGTCTTCTCAATAGAATTCAGAGGAATTTAGTACTTCACATGGGATTTAGTACACCTGTTACTGGTAAGTTGATATTTGATATTATCATTTTTTCGGCACGTTTCCTTCATCTGTCATAACCGATTTTTTTTTTTTTTAATGTTCTACCACTTTTGTTAAACACTAGACTAGACTATACCTGGTCTAGATCTAGTTATAATCGGGTTCGTTTACTCACATCACTAGGCCTTCATCACTAATTGTATTTTTTTTTATGCAGCTCATCAAGTTATGTTCTGTTTCTAGTATTTGTATGACCTAGTAGGCTATTTCCATTTAATAAAATACAAACACATACACACACAGAACTGCGAAAGGGAAGGGGTATTACTGTTTATCTCACGTTCCGTGAATGCATCGCTGGGCCTCCAATTACGCGTGACCTACTTCCGGGTGACCGGCCTGTTCATAGGGGCGCCTAGGCTGGGGCCAATACGTTTCTCGCAGTGCTGAGAAGAGTGTGCAGTTCTGCAATACATGCTCCGTGTTTTGAGAAGACTGGCTGCACTCACATATGGCAGATGTTTCTATCTTAAACTTGATAAACATATGGTGGTGGAACCTATTGTGGCCAGTTCTTAGTCTGAACAATATTACTTGATCCTCTCTGTTCAGGAGATGATATTTATCCTGTTGGTTTATTTGCTGCCGTTTGCTGTTTTTGATGAGGTTTTTCTTCTTATAGTAGTTTAAGAGGCACTGTGGCTGCTACAGGCCGGAGCCCTCCTTGGCCAGTTGGTCTGCCTTCTCATTGCCTGGGACTCCACAATGTGATGGTATCCACTGTAGGACTATCCTGCTTCTATTTCCAAGGTGCGTAAAACATTTCTTCAGGTCGTTACGCTTGCCAGCTTGAAGGGCCTCAAGGACTGATCTTGCATCTGTGTTGTTGTTGTTTAATATGGCAAAAAAAAAAAAGTTTCTACCACAACGTTTTTAACCATTTTCCTTACCATACTGTGACCAGTTTTATGGTGGTTGTTTTTTTTTCAAGTGTGGACATAAATTCGTGCTTTCCTTTCCAATAAAAATGTTTATAACAGCATTAGCAAAATAAAGATAATTTATTGTAGCAGTGGTAACAATAGATGGCAAACAAATCATGATTCAAGTTCTAAGGGGGGTTTTCTCAAACCGTTGTAATTAATGCTTCCAACTTTAATTTGATCAAATAATGTTAAAGTCTAAGCAGAAGTCGTATATGAATGTATATATAATGTACGTATACCAATCCGACTTAAAATCAGTTATTATACAAGCTAAATTACTGCTAAAAGCTTTATAAATACAATTATCACAATCAATTTGATGTCGTGGATATAAACAATATGACTCAAATGTACTTTCCGGAAAGAGCTGTTATTTGTTATTATAAACGCAGAACTTATTTATTCAAATAATACCACAAGAGTCTTCAAATAACTAATTTATTGGTTTATTTCGCTTGACGTCACGGAATTTGTGCTCCTATGAAATTTCTAATTCTTTTTTCGTAATTTGTGCCTTTTCTACTGCTTGATGGAGTTCGTCAAGATCCTTCTTCCAGTATGGTTTGTAGTTCTAGCATGCTCCACGAGGTATTGTTTCCATGACAGCTTGGAGAATACATGAGTTGAACTCTGGCAATTAGAAGGCAGACCAATTGGCCAAGGAGGGTTCCGACTTGGAGCAACCACAATGCCTTTTAAACAATCATGAGAAGAAAAACTTCATCAAAAACAACAAACGGCAACAAATAAACCAACAGGATAAATAATATCATCTCCTGAACAGAGAGGATCAAGTAATATTGTTCAGACTAAGAACCGGTCACAATAGGCTCCACTACCTTTATGTTCACCAAGTTTAAAATAGGAACATCTGCCAGTCTCCTCAAAACACAGAGCATAATTATTATATTGCAGAACTGCACACTCTTCTCAGCACTACGAGAAACTTATTGGCCCAAACCCACCGACCTGAATGTCAAACTCTATGGTACTCTGCCAGAACTGCAGAAAACCGTAGATTTTCTTACAAGAACAAATCTGCAGATTTAGATTTGGTGAACGAAAGAAGAAGAAGAATTTCGTAATTCCTCGGGAATTCCAAGACCATAATCTTGTTTCGCTCTACTACGAATTTCAATACTTCTTTTTGAATTACAGCTAATCTTGGCGATTGTGCATGTTCAAGCGCCGTTCCAAAACAAACAAAATATCTTTGCATGTGCGCCTGCTCAGTCACCGTGCACTCTGGGTGAGGGGATGGTGGGGCGGGGGGGGGGGGGAGGTGGGGAGATGACGTAAATGAAATAAACCAATAGTCAGCAGCATTTAATTTTATTACTTCGCTTGTTGTGTGAGGAAGGTTCTGCATTGTACGCAATACAGACATTTCATTGCTGCTTAGGAGAGACATCGTCTCTTCTAACCAAATTAATATATTGAATTGTATTTAATAGACATAATGTTTCTCTCCAATGATAGCGTTTCAAGGTAACTAACGATCTTATTGCTCTGTACACGCCATAGCTTCTGAACAATAATGGACATTTATAATTGCTTTGTACTTCCGATGACCATAATTCATGGTTGGAAACAAATGTGACCACATAACAGCTGCCACTTTTCCACGGTCTATCGTACATTATCCGTTTATCTGCCGTTATGAGGCAGCTTCCACCACGGACAGAGCCACCACATCTCCATTAAAGGATATTATAGAAGACCTCATCATCCAATGTCCGCTCCAGACAATAAACGTAATTAATGGAAAAGCAAGAAAATAAAAAAAAAAATGAGATGGACAGAAAGATCTAGAGAAAAGTCGACCGGGGTGGTCGGTAACCTATGAGGTTGATGCTGTTACGGGACAGGGTCCGTTTTAAGACATTTTGAACCTAATGCTCCCAATTATGCCCTGCGCCTAAGGGGATGCCGCTCTAGAGTGATCTAGTTTTGTCAAGTCTATACAATAATAACGCATTGCAAAATACACCTAACAATACATTGCACGTTTCACAGAGGACAGTAAGGATTATAATTACTGGGCTGTGCAGCTCTTAAAACCGGCCTTGGTTGGGTATTGAGTCTGTATTTCTCTGTTTTCTTGTTCTTGGTTTTTTTGTTGCTTTTTTTTTTGTCATTTGGCGGTTTTGTTTTGTTTTGTAAGGTTTGCTTTTTTTTTTTAACGCCAAGCGTGCCGGAAAATTCTTGGGCAACCTGTTATTTAGAACTGTAATATTTTACAAGGTAAGCAATAAAAGAACAATGAACACAGCTCAGTATTTTCTCTGCTGCTGTGTAATTAGACTATGCCATTATGGTCCCCAACTAACAGCCTTTTTCGGGAAGACAGATAAATGCATCGTTGTCACGACCTTTGAGAGAAAGTAGCAGAAAGGAGGGGGGGGGGCTGCATGGTGAGGTCATATTAAAATAGGAGAAAGATGGACAATTGACCATGGGGCGATTTTGTCTCCTTGGTGAAGACGTGAATTATTGAGTCATTTTAATTATAGCCATCATCTTCCTTATCTCAATTGCCACCTTCCTGCCAAATGTAAGGCCTGAAGAGTGTATAGTTTGGTCAGTTAGTCATGCCAAGTGTTGCAAGTTACTGAAATATATAATAGATTGTCCTATACGTTGCAGAGAGAAAGGGAGGACGGAATGGCTGGACTGAGATGCAACTGACATTATTTCTAAGAATGGGAAATGGCGATAAACTCGTGGAGGGAAGGGGGAGGGGCAAACAGAAGGGTGAGGAGGAAGTTATTATTAAAGAAAATGGGAAAAAACGTGAGAGAGAATTCTGGGAAAGAGGTGCAGTGGTCATTGTTTCTAAATTGGGAAAAATAGGGATATAAACGAAGATCGAGATAACGGGTGGCGAGGGAGAAAACTTAATATCATTTTGGACATTCCCTCAGTTTCCAATCTGTGGTCCTTTTTTTTTTTTTTTCCTTCACTGATCTGTAAACAGCTGAATGGCGCTGTAAGCGAAGCAGAATTTCATGCGTGTGAAAACAAAAGAAAACGAAAAACAAAACAAAAAAAGAATTAGGAAATCTTTCAAAATGACCAAAAATCCTTTAAGTCTACTGCAGAAAATATAACAATGAACCCTTTCTTTTGAAAAATGGATACCGTTGCCATGTTTGTGGCACTCCGCTTAGATCCGAGTTTTCCTGTCTATCGATGAGGGAACCATTCTTGTAATATAAAACTGTATAATACATCTAATGCGTCTCTTAGATTTGAAAGCCTTGCTACTGTGGAATAATACCAGCATCTCAAAAAATCCTTTTCATGTCACGCAACTGCAATGTTTGGTGAAAGCCTCCATTCCCTTGCATTGTGTGTATAATGCTTGCCACTAGCTCCTCTTTGTTTCCTAATCCCCCTTTTTTTTCTTTTGTTTGTCTCTTCGCTTTGTTGAACAAAATCTGGGGATTACAAGAGAAACAATATAAAAAAAAAAAAAACTGTCATAAAATATCTTATTATGTCATTCTTAAATTTCTCTCTCTCTGTCTCTCTCTCTCTCTCTCTGTCTCTCTCTCTCTCTCTCTCTCTCTCTCTCTTCTCACATTTTGTCACTCTCTCTGTCTCTCTCTCTCTCTCTCTCTCTTTATTCTCTATCTCTCTCTCTTTCTCTCTCTCTCTCTTTCTCTCTCTCTCTCTCTCTCTCTTTATCTCTCTCTTTAACTGTCTGACTGTGTCTCTCTTTCTCTCTGTGTGTCCTTTCTCCTTCTCTTTTCTCTCACTCTCTTTTTCTCCTTTAGTCTCTCTGTCTTTGTCTTTAGCTCTCTTTCCCCTTCTCTCTCTCTCTCTCTCTCTCTCTCTCTTTCTCTCTCTCTCTGTCTGCCCCACTCACTCTTCCTTTTCTCTCTTTCTCTCCTTCCTTACAAGTCTCTCTCTCTTTGTCTCTAGCTCTCTTTCCCCGTCTCTCTCTCTCTCTCTCTCTTTCTCTCTCTCTCTCTCTGTCTGCCCCACTCATTCTCTCTCCTTTTCTCTCTTTCTCTCCTTCTTCACAAAATAGCAAGCAGAACTAATTACATTTGTTCCAGTTAACATGTTTCCTTTTACACATAGTTTACTTTACTCCGATGAATAAAAGTAAAGTTCCATAACAGCGTCGATTCTTCTGTGAAAGAGGTGAGAAATAACATTAAACCATTAATCACATTATAAATCAAAGTACCCGCGACTGTTTGAGTAGTCTGTTTTGATTTGGGAGGCCGAGCTTGGATAGAAAGGTTTGGAAGGTTTCCGTATCTCAGATAATAAAAATCATATCTTCTTGCATTGCTGTGAAAAGGAACCAATGAAATCGCAAGAGCTTTTTGATTATTATTATTATGATTCTTTTATTTGTAAAACCGCCGCAAAACTAGAAACATTTTGAAAGTGAAAATGAGGGAGAAAGAATTAGGATACCCTCATTTGGTTACATGAACAGAGCATTTATCCACGAAACAGTTAATGTCTGAGCAGTGCTTATTTATAGTTCAGACGCTAACCAGAGAGGAAGCGTGGACATTGCATATCCGTATAACGCACGCAATTCGATGAGGCAGAACACACACCGGAATACTATATTACTGACCTTGATAATTTGCATAGTTTTTAAAAATATGAATCGGCTTAGTAGCAAAACAATTCGACTTCTGCTCGGAGATTGCGTGATCTGCGCTAATAATATAGTTACTTGAGTGTACGTCGATCACCAATGGCCACCCCAACCCCTTTTCGCCTGATTAGTCAATCTGACTACCGCCCATTGATACAAACTGACTTAGACCCTCACGCCCCCAGGTCCATCTGACTATTCCATGTGTTGTCGCTTTAAATTCGTGAACACCATACCAGGTTTTGTTTCAGCAAACCTTCACCAGTCGCGCTTTTTGGTAAACATGTTGTACGGATATATATGCACTGTCCGTATCCATACAACATGTTGTACGGATATACGCTTCCAAACAGCAAATACTAAAGTCCGAAAATGAAAAGGCTTCTTTTTGGTTTGTTTCTCTTGATGAAGCACAGCTTGGGCTCTTTTGAAATTTGAAATTTTATGTCAAAATTCCTCAGAGCTTCCAAGGCCAGTATGTTTCTTTCTGTTAAGAGTTTCAATACTTTCTTGTCTTTATACTTGACCACTATGCCAAGAAAATAATTGTTGTTTGTGTGTGTGTGTAGGTGTGTGTGTGAGTGTGTGTGTGTGCGTGTGTGTGTGTGTGTGTGTGTGAGTGTGTGTGTGTGTGTGTGTGTGTGTGTGTGTAAGTGCGCACGCTCAGATGCCTTGCAGTATGGGAAAGAGGGAAGGGGTGCCGCGGGGCCGGTCAACATCACAGGTGACCAAAGTGGAACATACCAGTGGACGTCCAACGTTTAATTCCATGGGCTTCGTTTGTTGTGTGAGAAAGGCGTTCCATTGTACGCAGTACAAACACTGCATTGGTGTTTAGTAGAGATATAATATCGTCGCTTCCAACAAAAGTAATTATGATTATAAATATTGTATTGTATTTAATAAAGATTATACTTGTCTCCAATGATAACGTTTCTAACATAATTAATGATTTTTGGCTCTGTAAATGCCTCAGCTTCTGAACAATTATGGACACTATAATTGCTTCGTACTTTCGATGGCTATAAGGTTGGAAACAAATAGCTGCTGCCACTTTTCTACGGTCTATTTTATATCATCTTTGTATCTGCCATAATGAGACAGCTTCTGCCACGGACACAGCCGCCAGATCTCTCTATTAGGGATATTATAGAAGACCTCATCATCCAAGGTCCGTTCCAGACAATAAACGTGATTAATGGAAAAACAAGAGAGGAAAAAAAATGAGATGGACAGAAAAACCTAGAGAAAAAACGGCCGGGGTGGTCGGTAACCTGTGAGGTCGACAGTGTTGGGGACAGGGTCGGCTTTAAGACATTTTGAACCTAATGCTCCCAATAATATTATGCCGTGCACCTAACGGGGTGCCGCTCTAGCGTGATCTAGTTTTTTTTTTTTGGTCAAGTGCACACAATGACGCATTGCAACAAAACACCTAACAATACATTGCAAGTTTCTCAGAGAACAGCAACGAATACTGGGCCCCTGCAGCTCCTAAAACTGGCCCTGGTTAGGGATTTGGTTAGTCTTTCTATAACCAGTTTCTTGTTGTTGTTGTTGCTGTTGCTGCTCTTGCTGTTGTGGTTTTGTCACTTGCCGGTCTTCCTTTTGTTTTGGGCTTCTGTTTTCTGATCTGTTTTCTGTTGTTTGCTTTCTTCTTCTTCTTCTTCTTCTTCTTCTTTTAACCCCCAAACACGTAGGAAAATTCTTGGACAGGCTGTTTGACTGACGTGGTAAGCGATAGAACGCAAGTCAGTAGTTTCTCTTATCGGCTTTGTAATTAGACCACTAACAAGTCTTTTCGGAAAGGTAGATGAATGCATCGTTGCCATGATGACATGTGAGAGACAGTAACAGGAGAGGCGGTACCGCTGCATGGTGAGGTCATGACATTGTAGGAGAAAGACGGACAATTGACCGTGGGTGGACCAGCGCATTGTCTCGTTGGCGAAGAACTCAATTATTAAGTTATTGTCCGAAACGTTGCAGAGGAAGAAAAAAAAAGGGGGTGGGGGTGGAGGTGGGGGGGGGAGAGTAGGGGTGATGAGGGAGGTATTGTTATGATGAAAGCGGGAACAAGTGGTAAAAGAACTGCGGGAAACAGGTGCAGTCGCCACTATTTCAAAAGTGGGAAAATTGCAATATGAACTTGGGGAACAGAATTAGGGCTTGGGGGAGGGAGGGAGGGAGGGAGGGAACATAATATTATTATGGATATTGCGTCAGTTTCCAGTCTGTGGCCCTGGACGGAAAATACTTGTTGCTGGGGAGGGGAGGGGGAGGGGGGAGGGGGGGTGTAAGCAGAGTTTGAATGCGGACCGGAAAGCAACCAACAACTAATTCCCTTATTGGGGAAGTAGCACTATGAAGTAACGAGTTATGAATGTTATTTTTGGTCTTTCTGTGCCTGAAATTACCATAATCAGTGCCTGGAACTGATGAAGACCCGTAACTGTTGTCAGGATTGGTCTACCATACAAACCCTCGCAATCCCTTGGGCACAGAAAAATAGATGGCACTGATTGTTTTGTTTTTTTTGTTGCATGTGTGTCCTATTTTTTTATTTTTTTTTACTCGCTCTTTCTCTTTTTAGGCCTCAGATTCAAATGCGATTTGGATTGCATTCATTTCGTGCATGATTCAGTGATTAGAGATAACTGAATTGATATACATAGAAGGCACTGATATTTTAGTCATACGTAATAAGGGTTAGTATTGGCCGGCTGATATAAGCAAATCGCCTATCTCAGTTTTCATCACAGGACAGATAAAAATCTGGCGAAAATGACAAAAAAAGTAAAGGCGTGGGGGTAGGGGGGGGGTGGGAGGAGACATAATTTCAATATCGGAGCTCAAAAGAAAACTGATTTTGGGGGGACCCCTTGGGTGGGTAGGTGGGAGGGGGGCGGGGGGCGGGGGGGGGGCGGGGTGGAGAAGGGGTACTTAATGTCTGCAAGGCTTTGCTACATACTACTTTTTTCTTTTTGCCACATTTTGACTGAACAGAGCGTGAGCAGCGTGGTAATTAGAATTTTATTATTGCATCCCCCCCCCCCCCTTCTTATTTCCATTTCTAAAATGTCCAGAATTCCAACAGTCTCGGAGAGATCTCCCGTCACCGCAAGTAAACAACCACAAGACAAAGAACCCTGTGCTAATTTGTTGAACTGATGAATAAATTTGCAATGTTTTCCACTGGCTTCGTCTACGGTAGTGGTTCTCAGCGTGAGGGATACACCCCCAGTGGCCGTATGCATAATCAATGCGTGAACTAAAGTAAATACGTTGACCGGTGTTAACAGGAGAAATTGTATTCATTTCTTGCGTTAACACCAGTCAACGTATTTACTTTAGTTTACGCATTGATTATGCATACGGCCACTGGGGACGACGATGAAAAGGGGGCTGGGAGAGATTTGAGGGCACATACGGTGGAGCAAATGACTCATTTCAGCGGTACGCCCAGGTAGGTTTATGAATAGAAAATGTGAGTGTGCATGACATTTTGAGTTCTGTACATATAATAAAAGACAAGACATTTCTGATAAATTGAAGACAATGAACCCCCTAAAACAAGATTTTGAGAAAATGGCATTTAATCCTATAAGTGGCAATAGCTAATTGACCAAGTAATATTGGAGTGATTGCTGTTAGGAGACCGTAGTCTAATAACTAAGCAGTTATAGAGATCATAGTGAGTAGTGTTCACTGCTCGTCTACAGTTTACCCTGTAACATGCCACGGTCCCCTAGCAACAGCCAAGTCGGAAGTTTTTTTATCTTGTTAGGAGACCGTAGTCTAATTACAAAGCCGTTATAGAGATCATAGTGAGTAGTGTTCACTGCTCGTCTACAGTTTACCCTGTAACATGCCACGGTCCCCTAAACAACAGCCAAGTTGAAGGTTTGTGTCGGACCCATATTTTCATTTCAAAGCCGTTTTTCTCAAAATCAGCTCTGCCGACTTATCCCGGGTTTTCTCATGCACACTCACAAATATCTACTTTTTTAGTACATTTCATAGAGAATGCTTTCTCATTTTCTGTAGTGTAATGAATCTCGATATTCTTATTGTAATTAATTTACGCTTCGAAAAACTTAACATCGTGATTTGTATGAAGTCTGTCGTCTTATGAAATCTCTCTTTTTTGGGTTTGAGTAATGATTTGGGGAAAGGGGGGGAGAAGGGGGCCATGAAAGAAAATGTGGAGCCTAAGAAGCCAATTGCCTGAAAAAGATTGATAACCACTGCGCTACTGGATAGACAACCCCTACCACTGAATGGAGGAGGAAAATGAGTCTTCACTCCTATTCAAGCAATGCTACTTACAATTGGGTGAAGACCATAAAGATTAATTTCTAATTCAGAAAGCTCGGCATGGTTTACATTCTAATTTAGAAAGCTTCTCGTGGTTTTTTAGTAGAAAAGACAGTCCATGCAGATTTTTCCATTAAGTATATTTTGTTCTAGCCTTGCCCTCTTTCTCACTATATAGTCTGTCTCTCCGTCTTTTTCTCTCTCGTGAGACCATCTGCTGGGTTGTTATCACCATTTTCTGATGTTTTTACTGTTTGCGGTAAATACCATTATTTTTCAGGTTTCCTTTTCTAACACCTATCTTCTTTCGCGCACTGAGTTTATCATAGCGGTGTTTCTCAGGTGTTTTAGTCCCACAACACACCTTTAATTCTCAAAAAGAGAATACACGGCCCACCTTGGCCGGGCAAAGTTAGTATACAGTTTATGCAAACAGATTTTTAACCCTCTAAGATATCATATTTGGAATACTTCATCCGGTGCCTAAGGCTCCACATATCTGACAGTTTCCTATCTCTCAGTGAATTATTTCACGATTTGGCTTTTCCTTCTTTCTTTCTTTCATGCTTTCTTTCTTTCTTTTCATTCATTTTAGATACATTTTGTAAGCCTCAAACTGTTTGGACACGGCACTTTGTGTCTGGGCACCAGAGGGTTAAAATATATATCTATAAATTCGATGTTTTCATCCGAGCTAAACAAGGAAACCGACGACACGACATAAACAAACAACAGTTTATTTATACAATTAAGTTGAAATACTCGTACACTATGAAATTAAAATTTCCATGAAAAATCCCTGCACCTCATTCTGAAGTCCTACGCCCCATCCTTGACAAACACTGGTTTAGAGAAAGCATTGAAATTTACTCTGAGAAATTGCTCGCATAGCCAATATTACTCATAATTATGATATTACGACAGCTCATTCTGATTTTCACCGATTTGGTCTTGCCAAGGTATATGAAGCTACCAAGTAAGTGAAACAGATGAAAAGACATTTAATTTTTGGATTAATACAAAGCGAGACATACAAGACAAACAAATCTGTGGGGTCGCAGCAAGGATGGAAGTGGGGGGGGGGGGGTTGGGGGTGGGGACACGCTGGTCTAGGAGCAAGGTGCTCGTCTTTCATGCCGAAGTATCGGATTCGATCCGCGGTCGGTGCAAGGACGTTGGATATTTGTTGTTGTTTTGTTTTTTTTTGGGGGGGGGGATCCTGTCCCTGGTCAGTTGGTTGGTATGATCGAGCACCTGGTCTTCTCGGATAAGGACGAAAAACTCGGAGAGCCCGTTTGCACGTTGTTGGGCACATTAAAGCTATCTTGGCAGTTGAAAGTCGAGAAGAGCAGGTGGGAAAAGGCCGACTGCCCAGGCAAAATTCTAAAAAAAAAAAAACTGATCCCTAGATCTACTACTAAAACACACAGAGACAATGACAAGAAAAATAAAAAACAGGAAGAGTTAGGTGTAAATGCAGCGAACCCCCTAAAATAAAGACCAAAACACAGCAAGTCATGAAGCAAAGTCAGCATGTAGCAAAAGAAAAAATGTGTCCCATTTTGCCACATTTTAACATTGCTGACAGACAGGGGAGCAGATACAAAACGGTTAACACGGATAAAGCACGGAGTGTAAATAACATTAACAGACTGACAGATACGTAGTCAGACACACACAAAGCAAGTGATCACACACAAACGATATTGGATGCATTGAGTCATGAGCACAGGACGAGCCGTTACCCTGAAAACGAAGGGTCTACAAAACCATCAAGTGCAGCGTTACATGGGCGTAATGGCCAACATCGCGTCCATAAACGCAGCGGAGCAGGGCTAATCACTTAATGAACGAGAGCCATCGATACGTCAACTCTCCAGGGACGAATTTTGTTCCTGGCTGTCGCTGAGAGACTAGTTATCCTGTGCTGGAATTGTTTGACTGATACATAAGCTGGCCGGCGTTAAATGTGTATAGCCATTGTTGTACGCATATCCAAAATGTTAACTGCGCCGATGATAACCAACATTTCTTTCGTTTTAATCGTTATTTCAAAGGCTCGATATTGAAAAACAAGTTAATGTCGTCCAACTGGGCCATCTGGTGTAGAACATAAAGCCTCGATTATAATCATAATAATATTTATCATAATAACTTTTATCATAGTTATAACAATGGAAAACAGATCAGTTGTATTGTCCTTAAAACTGTCATGTTATTTTTTTAAAACATCATTATTTTATATCTTGATAAGGCATTAAAAACAAACGATTAAAAACAAACAAATCATTAACCTAGGCTATTAATTTGTTCTACACCTCGACACTCGAAGTATAAACAAATTTTTTTTTTTTTTAAATTTGCACTCAGCTCTTTCATATTATAGTATTACTGTCACACACATACTCCCTCCCCGCCCCAATAACGAAACAAAACAGCCTATCAAATTACTGAATGCGTTAGAAATGATTATCTCAACGTGCTTGCACTAATGGGTTTACAACTATCAGTTTTTTTTCTCTCTCTCTCTCTCTCTCTCTCTCTCTCTCTCTTTCTCTCTCTCTCCCTCCCTCCCTCTCTCTCTCTCTCTCTCTCTCTCTCTCTCTCGCTCTCTCTCTCTCTCTCCCTCCCCCCTCTCTCTTTCTTTCTCTCTCTCTCTCTCTCTCCCTCGCCACATACGATAAACTACAGATGTTCGAGAGCCACAAGTTATAAACAAAATTTACACTTTTTTTTTTTTGTTTGTTTGTTTGTTATTACATACACATTTTGTTACAAACACTTCACATAAATATTAAGAAATACATATATGCAACTATATTTACTCGTGAATGCAGTTTTTTAAACTTTTAACTTGTATCAGTTTCAGTAATCACTAAGTACACATTATATAAACCAAATGTTTTCAAAATCTTGACTGATGATTAATAATACTGAACGTATTATAATTATATAGTAATGACCTACGGGAACATCTAAGAAAAACGTGAGAATGTCATGAACAAGTTAATCTGATCAAGACAGAGGGTTTTCTTTATGTATGGGTTTGTTACACGAAATGAAGGAGTCAAACCAATTAACCTAATGATGAAATAGACCTGTAAAATTCTTACGATATTGTTATTGTGTTCAACCGTGAACAAATAAATGTGGATGGAGGAAAAACAGTTTGAAAAAAAACACACACACACACAAACTCCGCATGTTTTCAGTTGTTGGAGCCCAGAGTTATTTCACTGGCTCATCGTTATTTCACCTGCCATTAAATGAATCAGAATTTAAAATCTTGAATATTTTTTACTGTTCATGAACACTGGATTTACTTTTGAAACCAGTCAGGTCTCGGTACATACCCAGTAAATGATTAAGGCTGGAATTTTTTTATTAATTGCCTTTTGTATTAACTGTGATTCAAACAAAAAAAAAAAGCTCTCTCACAGGGAGGGCGACAGACAGACGCATGGGCAGACAGAGAGTGACTGGGAAAGACAGAGAGTGACTGGGAAAGACAGAGACACACAGACAGACAGAGACGGAGAGAGTAAGGGGGGGGGGGAGATATCAAAGGAAACAAAATGCATTCGCTTTAAAAAGAAAACAGAAACAAGACAGACGAGACAGACAAGACAGGGGGGGAGGGGGGGGGGAGGTCTCGGTACATACCCAGTAAATGATTAAGGCTGGAATTTTTTTTATTAATTGCCTTTTGTATTAACTGTGATTAAAAAAAAAAAAAAAGAAAGCTTAGCCAACATGAGAAATAATTATTTCCAAGAACCGCATATTGGAGATCAAAGAGCCGCATGTGGCTCGTGAGCCGCGAGTTTGCCACCCGTGTTATAGTCCACCACACATTTTGACAAATAGCGGGTCTCCCATTATTTGCCCTCTAGCACAGTGTTTTTCAAGATGGGGCTTGGCAATATGTGTAGCGTTGGGCTTCAGAATGGGAATGGGGCGCAGGCGTGTAATACTGTATAGACCCATTTCACTTCCACCTTACGGTTGTTTGTGGGGGAGCCGCACGGCTTCGAAAAGCACCGTGTAGGGCAAAACCTCAACTTGCCTTGATGATGGCATCTGAATATGTGCACATTCAAAGCAAAGATGCATTTTTATGCCAGAACCAGCGCGTAACCGGGTTGTACAGTTGGGTGCCCAAAAAGAGGATGGCATCGGTCAACTGTTGTCCACCGCTTTCTGCCCTACAAGTGGGGCACGCCGCCATTTTGTTTGCAAATCACGTGATATGGAGGACGATAGATGGAAAAGGTCTCCCATTATTTAACCTCTAGCACAGTGTTTTTCAAGATGGGGCGTGGCAATATGTGTGTCGTTAGACTTCAGAATGGGAATGGGGCGTAGGCGTGTAATACTTTGTACTAATTTTGTCTGACTAAGTTGGGTTTTTTTTGTTTGCTTTTTTTTAAAGATTGTAGTGTGGCATGGAACAAAGAAAAAGATTGAGTAACAGAGCACATCTCGATTCAAGTCATTCACTGATGCCGTTGTCACGAGTGGAGTGAGCGATAGTTAATAATTACGGGGGGAAAGGAGGAGAGTAAAATTAACGCACGTAGACAAGTAAGTTAAAGCGTGCATGTTGTGAGTGGTGGGGGGTCTGAATGAGGCGAAAGCGCTGTATTACTATCACTGCAAGTTAGAAGATCCTACTGAACGGACGCTAGTAAGAGCCCAGCGGGCGAACATAAGGGGAGCAGTCGGAAGACGGATGAGAGTGTTTTTACCAGTGATGACTGGTGTCGGGGACGGGCCAAAGAGCCGCCTCGGTGAGCACAGGGCCAGCATAGGGCCGGAGGCCACACATAGGCCAAGAGTGAGGCTGTCGGTGCAGGACAGTAGAGGCACATAAAGTCGTGGCAGTCAGGCCACGGACAGGGACGTAGATATGAGCGTGAATGTGATAATGTACTATTGCCATGTTGATGGGCTATTGAAATGATAATGTACTATTGCCATGTTGATGGGCTATTGAAATGATAATGTGCTATTGCCCTGCTGAGGTGCTAGTGGAATGCTAAGGTGTATGACAATAGGAAGGTGATATTGAGAGACTGCGGTGCCAGTGAATTATTAATGTGCTATTAAGACCCTGAGGGGAGAGGCTGAGGCCGAAGTGCCTTTAGGAAGTAACTACCGGGTTGTGGATCCGAGGAAGAGTGCATGTGAGAATAAGGCCGTTGTACGGCAGTTAATTTCAATAATATAATGTATGTAATTGCGCTATTATCTGTATAATTATGTTTAATAAATGTGTGAGTCTGATGGGTTGTTCTGTTAAGTGTTAAACTTGTTCGTTCGTGATTGTTGTCCTGTCATAACTTATTACATCTCCCAGTCTGGGATTTGTGACATCCGTGTTGTTTTTATTCCCTCAACAGTAAAGGGTGAAGAGAGCACTTAAGACGGATAAAACTCAATAGGGATTCCTCTCCGGCTCCCTAGCACTGACAGAAAACAAAAAAAGAAAAGGGGGCGGGAGGACCAGAATAGCACAAGTGTCTCTTATGGAGGAGGAGGATTACGGGGAAAGACATGGAGGAATGACGTGTCTCTTAGATTTGCCTACGCTGACTGCACTCTACGGCAATTTTCGGACGTCTCATTTCGCAGGAGTTTCTACTACATGTCCCGTGTTCCGTCTTTAAACACTCTTAACTTTCTCCCGTCTTGATTACGCATCCATTCCACAGACGACAGCTGGTTCCGCTGTTAATGTCTGCCTTAATGTAAATATCAGGGGCCAGGTGAGGATACATCTTAAGAGGATGTCGATCACGGCCAGATGCAAACTTCAAATGGACATCAACAGGGGAAAAATGCATTCTCTTTAAAACTAAACATGGACAAGACAGAGTGAGAGAGAGAGAGACTGAGAGAGCGACAGAGAGAAGAGGGGAGGGAGGGCGACAGACAGACTCATGGGCAGACAGAGAATGACTGGGGCAGACAGAGACGCACAGACAGACAGAGAGAGTAGAAAGGGGTGTGGGGGGGGGGAGAGACATTAAAGGAAACAAAATGCATTCGCTTTAAAAGAAAACAGAAACAAGACAAACAAGTCAGACAAGACGGGGGGGGGGTGCGAGTGAGCAAGAAAGTGAGAGGGGAGAGAGAGAGAGAGATCTAGACAGACACACAGAGGGACAGGGAGAGACAGAGAGAAACCGGGAGGAATGGACACAGAGAGCGAGAGAAAAAGAGAAGAAGAGAGAGAGAGACTCAAGATCTGATAACAGTGATGAGATTCCAAGTTAAAGATTTAGCTTGACAGAATAATTTCCTGCAAACTCCAAGATGTTCCTTAAATATCAATAGTGAGAGTTGGCAGGTTTGAATCTTCAGTGTACGCTGGAGTATTTGCATGTTGCACGTCGACGTGGATAAAAAGAGCTTTACAATTTACAACTCCCAAACTTTCTCAGCAGCCCCTCCTTCTCTCACGCTTCAATTGACGTGTTCTCTTCCCAAGCAATTGAAAACGAACTAGATAGATAATAGATATTGAAGTCTATAACCAACATTAATAAGAAAGGTGCACTTTTGCACCCCAAAAACTATTTCTTCTTAAATCTGGGACCTCCAGCCTGGGCTGAATTTACAGGGGTTAAGTTTCGCCCGGCCTGGGGGCAAATTTTGACTGGTGTATTCACATTGCCTAACTGTGTTTTGGTTGTGGTATACCAGACTCTATTCATAGTTAGTTATTCATAATTTATATGTGAAATGAAACACTCAAATTACTGAACAAAATAGCAGGAAGGTGAATTTGCTGTCCAAACGTTGCCAAGGGCAGACTTGGAAGAAAAAGATTGGGAACCCCTGCCGTAAACGAAAAAAAAAACAAACAAAAAAAAACTGAAAAAAACATAAAAAGAGGAAAGAAACATGGTGATATAGTTAAATCTAATCATTGAATGGCAAAGTTGGAAAAGGAGAAGACAAGTGGATTAAAGGACAAATTGTGGTCTAATTACATATTAAATGGTTAACCCTTTGGTTGCCAATGCTGTGAAGCTGATTTTTGACAGTTTTGTTAATGCGTACATCCTGTAAGTGCTACCTTTTCATGCCGAAGATATGACTTGAATTAGTAACACCTGTCTGTAATGTAAAAATGAGCTGCAGAAAAACGTTAGTTATGGTCACCTAAATACCAAATTATTCACATTTTTTGAGCCGGCACTGAAAGGGTTAATGTTCCCTAAGCGCATCATCCGTAGGAATTTGCTACTACACTGCTTGGGTGGGACAATTAACTTAATAGCCAGTTAATTAAACGTTATATTATTGTGCTAACAGGATAACTGTTGGTCTACTGTATTTTTTTGTTCCATGTACCGTAGTCCGGTAGCATGACGTTTGGAGCACCAAAATTTTTAAAATATGACATTTGGAGCACTGTCTAAATCTAGGTCAAATTGCAGTATGACATTTGGAGCACTATCAAAAATTAATAAAATTTCAGTATGACATTTGGAGCACCTACACCGTTGCTGGTAATCGATTACAATTTCACGGACTCATATCAACATCAAATCGCAAATCTATTGAAAAAAAAATTCTATCCTTTACACTCAACAAATTTTGTTCTGCTCATCATCATCATCATGAATTAGGTAAAAAAAAAAAGACTGGTCTATAAATGATGACGATAATGATGTTGTTGTTGTTGTTATTATTATTATTATTATTACAGGTATTATTATTTTATCATCATTATTGTTATTGTTGTTGTTCTTGTCCTTGTCCATGGCCACTGTTTGTGACATTTGTGGCCATCCTGATCTCTGTGCCCAATTCCCTCCACAAAACCGTGGAGCCAGACCAACAGATGTGAAGAAAAGAGACTGGATTAAATCATCACAGACATCCTTCAGTAATGGAAATATAACCATACTTCAGTATATACAGACGATTTGCCACATCTCGCCGCCTTCGACAACAGTGTGAAGTCTCGTGTAGATTATCTATTTTGTTCAACCAGTTATTTAAAAAAAAAAAAAAACCAATAAAATAAACATTATTAATGCGCGCCTCTTCAAGAGACAGTCCCAAGTCTGTATAAACGCAGACGGAAAATGTTTATTAAAGGGGAAAAAACAACATTTATTCAAACCGCTCACGGCTCCAAGATTTTACCGAAAAAAATGTGAAATATAAAACCAATCGTTGAATAAATAATGGACTATTTAACATGTTTCTTTGTTCAGTTATGCTTACAATAATCTATATTTGGATTCTAATATATCCTGATATCCAAATAATTTCAAAAGAATTTTGTAAGTTTTAAAACGCTTCAACAAATACTTTGCTAACGTTAACCAGTCTCCATACATCTGGAATTGACTGACGGAGAGTGTATTTGGCCTATAAAGAAACTTTCTATCCCTGTGGTACCCTCCGCAAGTTATTGCAAAATATTCGTACAGTAATCGATAGTCAACAGGTTGATTAAAATGCTAGTGCTCCAAATGTCACATGCCGGCTTTCTTTGAACTAACTTAGTGCTCCAAATATCACATGGCGGCTTTCTTTGAACTGCAGTAGTGCTCCAAATGTCATACAACCCCAAGGGCAAACCCCCGTGTGGCGGTTGTATGACATTTGGAGCACTACTGCAGATCAAAGACAGCCGCCATGTGAATATTTTGCAATAACTTGCGGTGGGTGCCACAGGGATAGAAAGTTTCTTTATAGGCCTAATACACTCTCCGTCAGTCAATTCCAGATGTATGGAGACTGGTTAACGTTAGCAAAGTGTTTGTTGAAGCGTTTTAAAACTTACAAAATTCTTTTGAAATTATTTGGATATCAGGATATATTAGAATCCAAATATAGATTATTGTAAGTATAACTGAACAAAAAAACATGTTAAATAGTCCATTATTTATTCAACGATTGGTTTTATATTTCACATTTTTTTGCGTTAAAATTTTAGAGCCGTAAGCGTTTTGAATAAATGTTTTGTTTTTTTTAATAAACATTTTCCGTCTGCGTTTATTCAGACTTGGGACTGTCTCTTGAAGAGGCGCGCATTAATAATGTTTATTTTATTGGGTTTTTTTTTTTTTAAATAACTGGTTGAACAAAATAGATAATCTACACGAGACTTCACACTGTTGTCGAAGGCGGCGAGATGTGGCAAATCGTCTGTATATATATACTGAAGTCTGGTTATATTTCCATTACTGAAGGATGTCTGTGTTGATTTAATCCAGTCTTTTTTCTTCACATCTGTTGGTCTGGCTCCACAGTTTTGTGGAGGGAATTGGACACAGAGATCAGGATGGCCACAAATTCCACAAACAGTGGCCATGGACAAGGACAAGAACAACAACAATAACAATAATGATGATAAAATAATAATACCTGTAATAATAATACTGTAATAATAACAATAATAATAATAACAACAACAACAACAACAACATCATCATTGTTATCATTTATAGACCAGTCCTTTTTTTTTACCTAATTCACGATGATGATGATGACGATGATGATGATGATGAGCAGAACAAAATTTGTTGAGTGTAAAGGATAGAATTTTTTTTTCAATAGATTTGCGACGTGATGTTGATATGAGTCCGTGAAATTGTAATCGAATACCAGCAACGGTGTAGGTGCTCCAAATGTCATACTGAAATTTTATTAATTTTTGGTAGTGCTCCAAATGTCATACTGCAATATGACATAGATTTAGGCAGTGCTCCAAATGTCATGTTTTAAACATTTTGGTGCTCCAAACGTCATACTACCCGTGTGGCACCCCTTATGCGTAGCCACAGAACAACACATAATGAAAATTATTTTTAAAATCTAGAATATTATTACGAGTAGTTACTTAAGCTCAACACATGGACTTGAAATCAATAGGAGACGCCTCATCTGCAGTTCACTGACGTCTTGAGCTCAGGTTTTTCCGCAGGAAGGTAGGCAGGCAGGTAGATAGACAAACAGACAGACATACAGACAGGCAGATAGATAGATAGGTAGGTATCGAGGAGCGAGAGAGATGGGGTTTGCTGTCGGCTGTCAGTGTGAAATAGAGAGTATGGACATTTGGCTATTCGTCAGTCCGGGAAGGGAGTATAGCCACAGCCATAATAATAATAAGATGATGTGTCTACAATAGCAAGACCCTGGGGGACATGTGTAGAATGTTCCTGAAGACTCAACTGACAAACAGATAGACATTTATAATAAAGCCAAACACGCAGACATTAATATAGTAAATACTTTGGGAGGAGTTCCTTAAGTCACACAATAAAGATATTTCAAGGACGCCACTTTAGAACCGGCTGTGTGCAGGGGGTCACACGGGGGCTCTGCTCCTCAACACCCCCCCCCCCACACACACACACCCCGGTGCGAGCATGTCCTCCAGATGGATGCTTTTACAGTAAATGCGCTGCTCATCAGTTAGCAATTCGCACATGAAATATGTGCCCGACTAAAGTTGTGTAATACAAATGGCACTCCTTCCACAAGTTTAAAGTAACAAATCTTACCTTTAGTAGTCCATCACCTTCAAATAATCCACAGTGTGACAATTCAGTAATCCATAAAACGAATTTCAAAAACACAAAACACAATAGACACACTCGGCTATAACTTTACATCCACAGAAATGAAATCACAACATTATAACCACAAAACTTTTACATCCAACCTGAAATATTTCTTCACAATTTCTTCACGAAATGAGAAAAACACTTCCAAACGTTAGATCCAAATCATTATCTTCATAATTTTGTTATGATCTGAGGAAAGCATTTCCAAACATGAGAACTTAATCAAACTGATTTTAAAATAAGCCTCACTGTTAATGGCGACATTCAGAAATCAGAACTGGTAAAAATGAATGCGTGTGGAATTTTTTCAAAAGTGAAAATCGCTCACAACAAAAACGTTATCAACACACCGACAAGACCTCGTCATTTCAAAGGACAAGAATTTAAAAAAAAAAAAAGTATGTGTTTACTTTCGTTATGAAAAGAAAAGTTAAAGCTTACGTGTTTTTTGAAATGGGATTATTTTATGCGATGTTGGTTTGTGGCCATCCACGAAGCAGAGACTTCACAACCAGGCTACAAAATAATGACTGGTGGGTTTTTAAAAAAAATATTAACCCTTCCTCTTTCATCCCCGCCTCCACGTACGTTTTTCATAGGCAGTGGCTACGTTTACGGCAGATTACGCCCATATCCCAATAGAAAAAAACAAAGAAAGGAAGCGCTGCTGAACGAACGGGAGTAAAGCCGAACAAAGAAAAATGGTGAGTTGTATTCACTGGCTGTCGTAACCGTAGCCACTGCCTTTTTCATAAGCTTGGTTTCACCCCCCCCCCCCCCACCCCCGGCCCCTTCCCGACCATCTTTTAACGAGCGTACCACATGAGAATAGTGAATGTCCATGACATAGCTTTGAACAATTGAAGGGGTTAGAATCAGAATGGGTCTATGTGCCATTGGTACTTAGATTCCTTGTAATTCTAACCCCCTCATTTATTTAAGGCGGTCAGAATCACATGGGATCTAAGTGCCAACGCACTAAAAAAAAAAAAAAAAAACTTGTAATTCTGACCCCTTCAATTATAATGTTGCAAAATATTATTATATGGGCTACATGTATCTGACTATGTTTCAATAATTTGAATGACATGTAGGATGTATCTATCTCTCCTCCCAACCCTGCCCTCTTTTTTTTTTCTTCCCACCTTGTCTGCAAGTTCATCACACTAGATGGAGTAGGAGGCTCATTCTCCACCCCCATCCCAAACCACATGTGTACGCTTTCTCTAAAGATATTCAACAACAACGTCACTTTACGACATCTTTGGTTTTCTCATAATTATTATTTAATATGCTGGTGAATCCCTACCTCCTCCTCCTCCGCCTCCCTCCACCACTCCTTTCCCCCTCCGATCATACGTATTTTGTGGGTGGCCCTTTTGACTTTCCTCTTGTTGTTTTTTTGTTGTTGCATTCTTGTTGTTTTCAGATCTGTACTCCATTAGGGTTCTTTCATTATGCAATATCTACTCCTTTGAAACGCAAATGGGGATAACAAAAAAAAGCGATTATAATGGTTATTTTCACCTCTATGATCTATCATACAGGGAATATTACTTCCAGGAAGGAAACGAAACGCCACAAAGCTCTTACTTACTCACTGTAAAACAAAACAAAGCAAAAAAAAAACACAAGCGTCTGAAAAGCCTACAGGTTGTATAGAAAGGTTTAGTTTTATTGTTGTTGTTATTGGTGATGATAATGATAATGATGATGGTATTTATTATCATTATGGTATTATTTAATGAGATTAGTGTACACCATAATGTTAGTATTGTTGTTGTTGTTGTTGTTTTGTGGGGCGGGGGGAGGGGGGATGCGGCAATTTAAAGGTTTGAAACTGTCATTGCAGTTTGATAATTTCCAATTTCTGTGTGTGTAACACATAAGATGTTCACAATGAAAAATAATGGAAATTTTCGACCAGTTTTGAAAGTATGCAAAAACTGAATTGGTATTATGATGTGATGGATTGGTTTATAATCAACAAAATACCAGAGAAAAACAAAGCAAAATACCACTGCTGCAGGTGAGCATGTGATGTACAGCGCTGTTCATTTAGCATCGTTTTAATATGTCCCCCTCAGTGTTGTATAGATGATAATGTTTTACGGCCGTGGAGCACTGAGTCAAGTCTGTGCGTCGGTTTTGACTCGGACTCTCTTTGATTCAACTAACGAGACAGACTTGAACTTATGTTTGTATCACTATATCACTTGTGCCCGAAGTCCATGTAAACTCCCAAAACAGACGTGGTCCAATGCCTTATAAGGGAACTTAGGCACAAGTTATTTTGACAAGTGCTTCTGTTACGCGACAGGCAAGTAATAAAGACAAAGAAAGGTAAAATAAATAAAAATTTACACAGTCATCGGAAATCCCACCATTTCATGATAAGGTGTGTTCACAACATTTGAAATCTCGCTTAATCAACCACACATTATGAAAACAGCTCACCTACCTTGGATAATTTTGAAACTTATTTATCAGTGGCCAAAAAAAAAAAAAAAAAACGAAAACAAAACAAACAGGGGAAGTTAGTAGTAACATCTTTGTAAGGTTGTCATTAATAACATGGCGGTAATGAAGGCAGAGAGCTGCAAACTTCTATTCCTTGTCAAAACGATCATTCTAGTGGTTCAAATAATATTTTTTAATCCATGGAAACATAAAGCTTACTAATCTAAATGATGAAAATTGTTCTGAAGTAAATACACGCAAGGACTGATTAAATATTCAACACTGTTCTCTATATAATTGATTCGTCCAGAACCAACAAGCTCTGCCGACCTGCGACCATGCTGTACATAAGGTAGGCCGCGTTTTACTATAAGTACATAACAGCCACTTTGGGGAAACCCGGGTGGTCACTGGCTCCTCTTCCCATGCAACGTTAAGGTCCGGCGTGACCAAGGTGCTTGCACGGTCAGTTTTTGCCCAAACTGACCTTTATGCTTTGGGTCTGGCAAGATTTCCTCCCATAACACGTTGCTAAGGGTTTTGAGAGTCGGGGTGGAGTTAGGTCGGGAGTAGGCCGGACAAAACATACGGGTTAGAACCTACTTCCTCAACCCTGAGGGGCACCGTATATGAGACATACGTGCTCAGGGTTATCCTTGTCATGGGAAAAGTGCTCTCGCAACTACATGGTCAAACGGCACACTCGGTGTGCTAGGTAGGGTAGTGTATGCTGGAGTCCCCGTGCCACTTTTTTGTTCAATTTGTGTTTGTTGTTTTTGTTTTCCTGATAGCTCAAAACATTTGATTTATTCTTTTCTGTTTTTCTCCTGATTGTCAACAACACGAGTCCACACGTGGCCACCTCTTTCTGTTTTTCTTTTCTTCACTTTTTTTTCTGATTGTCAACAACAGCAGTTCACACGAGTTCACTTCTCTCTTTTCCTTGCTTGTTTTAATTATGTATACATGATTGTATCAGTAGTTGTTGCAGCAATATTTTATTTCAGTTTCGCACCCATATTTCTCCTTTCCTTTTCGGTCTTCCTACTGACTTTTTATGTTTCAATTTATTATTTCTCGTGCTTTTCTTAAAAACATGGCTTACAAACATAACCATTTACTGCGGTCTGTGCTTCTCCGCCAAGACTGTATCAAATTTAGGGGAGGGGGGGGGGCGTGAAAGCTGAAAGCTGAAAGCTGAAAGCCAGCCCAAAGTATGATAAGGAAAAAACTGTGAAAGGCGCAAAGTGGTTGTTAAAGTACCGACGCGCCATTAAACCCAAACTCAAACTCAGACTCACGTTTCCTGATAATCCACACAATTCGCCTCTTGCTTCACTGTTCTTATCATTTTCTCCTGCCTTTAGTGTTGTCCTCTGTCTTCCAAAAACCTGTTGCTAGGGGACCGTGGTCAAACTACAAAACCGAATAGAGAAAATAGTTGCGTTCACTGCTCATCTATAGCTCACTGTGTAAACTACTACGGTTCCCTAACAACAGCCCTTCCAAAATAGTTTTCCTGGAATTTCGCATTGGTCTGGTTCCCTTGCATAATTTCTAAGCATCTAAACTGTATAAAATGATTTTTTGCCCAGATTAAATTACATGTATATGCCCTGTTCTCTTAATCCTTGCACACTGTATAGTCTCTGCAAGATGAAAAGAAAAGGCTTGTGCCGAAGAAAATCGTGAGTAAAGTTGATAGGAAAGATAATTAAATGTATAAATACGTCGATATTGCATGATAAGGGTACAAAATTCAGATTTGTTCAAAGATTTCAACTTGTCTCCCCAATTTTGTTTGAATAGTGCCCGCCTTCCGCAAGTAAAAGAAAAAAAAATATTTGCAACATACTAGTGCTCACACGGACTTCTGGTTGTAAACAAAAAGTATTTCCGTATAATTATTTCATAATGTGTTTTTTCAAACAGTTCAGACCACTACGCAGTGGTCACTCCCCTTCCTTCTCCTTTCCTCCAAAATAACACATCAACGGTAGACCGTAGTATTTTCTGTGTACCGTAAGCCTGAACTTGCCATGACTGTTTGTGTACCCCCTCCCCCCCCCCCCCGACACACACACACCATCTACAGTGGCGGATCTACTAAGAAAGCTAAGCTTTATGGTCCCTAATCCAGGAGGGGCCGTGCAGAAACTTTTTTTTCATGAGTGAACTTTGGATGTTGCCCTATTGTTCCTGGTTGTGAAGGGTCGCCATATCCGTTCAAGCTTCAGGATCCCAAAAATGTACGTCCGCCTCTGCCCATCCACCCACTCATCCATCCATCCACATGGATCTACATCAATCTACATCCATCCACATCCATCCGATCCTATCCACCCACTCCCAACCTACCCATCAATCCACCCATCCACATATTTTCACCCAGGTATCTACTGCATCCATTCATTCTATCCACCCACACTATCAATCTATCCATCCATCCCTCGACCTCCCCCCCCCCCCTCCATCCAATTCATCCATCAACCACTCTCAAAAATGTCACTCTCAAATCGCCATTGACCAGGACAATGCTAATTCCAGAACTCTAAACTCTCACCTTTAGAGCTAGGGACTCACTATCTTCATTTTTATCTTTGTCATTATCATCACATCGTCTATTCATTAAGATCATCATATTATCATTATCTTTTCTTGACATTGACATTATTATTGTCGTTGTGACCATTACCATCCCAGCCAGCAATCCTACGTCAATCCGACGTAGAGTTCTGTAGGGATTGGTGGGATTACACGGGGGCGGGTTTCCTATATCAAACGGATGTGGTACAATATCGTAACCAGCGGATCTAAGTAGGAACAACGTCATTCCTATGTGCAAACTTGACATCCATACTATGAGTTGGATTTCCATAGAGTTACTGGCTGGGATTATTTTGTTTGCTTCATCACCTTCTAGTTTCATCATTTCTGTGTTTTAGAATCTTCTTTACATTACTTTTTATTATCATTGTTATTGTCAATACCATCTTGCTCTTGACCTTCTTGCCATTTGATTATTAACATCATTAAAGTTAATGGATCTTTTCAAAATATTATGCCCCTTGGTATAAACTTTCCCATCGTGTACTTTAGTGTCCATTGTTCTCCTGTCTTCTTAGTCTTTTTCCTCTTTTCATTCTTTTTCTGTGCTTTTACTTCTTTCGGAAGGAAATTCTCCTTGACAATTAAGATTTGTCGGGGCACTTTAAGATGTATAATTTAATGCTAAAGAAAGAAATAAGTGCATTGAATGTGATACGACGGGGACTCCCTTTTCCAGCAATCCTGAATGTGTGGAAATACCTCTGATGCTTGGGCGCTTTGAAACCGTAGTAAGCACAATTGCTGTCACGATGGACTCCTGGCGTTGAGACATGTCGGTTCCGTGGTACATCTGTCGGTGCATGGTGCCTGTGTCCTGTCATTGAGGCATGCTGGTGTCCTGGAACATCTGAAGTATTTCTGTTATGTCATTGGCCTGACCTTGAGGCATGCTGACGTTCTGGAACAGCTGAAGTATCTCTGCGATGCCACAGCTCTGGCGTTGAGACATGCTGATGGTGGGGCATCTGAAGCATTTCTATGATTCTATTGTTCTAGCGTTGAGGCAAGCTAGTGTCCTGGGGCATCTGAAGCATTTCTGTGATTCTATTGTTCTAGCGTTGAGGCACGCTAGTGTCCTGGGGCATCTGAAGCATTTCTGTGATTCTATTGTTCTAGCGTTGAGGCATGCTAGTGTCCTGGGACATCTGAAGCATTTCTGTGATTCTATTGTTCTAGCGTTGAGGCACGCTAGTGTCCTGGGGCATCTGAAGCATTTCTGTGCTTCTATTGTTCTAGCGCTGAGGCACGCTAGTGTCCTGGGGCATCTGAAGCATTTCTGTGATTCTATTGTTCTAGCGTTGAGGCACGCTAGTGTCCTGGGGCATCTGAAGCATTTCTGTGATTCTGTTGTTCTAGTGTTGAGGCATGCTAGTGTCCTGGGGCATCTGAAGCATTTCTGTGATTCTATTGTTCTAGCGTTGAGGCATGCTAGTGTCCTGGGACATCTGAAGCATTTCTGTGATTCTATTGTTCTAGCGTTGAGGCACGCTAGCGTCCGGGGGCATCTGAAATATTTCTGTGATACTGTTGTTCTGGCGTTGAGGTATGCTGATGTCCCAGGACATCTGCCGAGACATTTGCATGATCGCAGTGTCCTGGTGTTGAGACACACTTGTGTCCTGGGACATTTGAATTATTTCTATGATACCATTGTCCTTCTGCCGAGGCATGCTTGTGTTCTGAGATATCTGAAGTACATGTATTTCTATGACTTCATTGTGGTGTCATAAAGGCAGGCTGGGGTCCTGAGAACGTCTGCTGCGACTTTTCTAGGATGCCAGCGTCCTGGTACACATACTGAGACATTTCTAAGATGAAAGTGTCCTTCGGCTGAGCTATGCTTGTGTCCTAGAACATCGGGAGTGTTTTTGTGATGCCACCATTCTCTCTTCAAGGGTCTGGTCACATAAGACCCGATCACCAAATTATGTAAGTTTTTTCATCACCATCGCAAGTGTTAACTTCGACGCTGACGAGAAGAAAAAAATAATAACATCAATCGTTTAAGGTAGACTGACCTGAGCTTTTGACTCCTTATTGTTCAGTGACACGTGTTTGTTGACACAAGCCATTGTCCTGGGCCCTGCCCTGTCGTGTACAGTATCGCCCTTGCCCAGCAATTAGGCCAGACGGGATTAGGTCAAGGACTCATTTAACCTTCCATCCTTGAGTGACCTTGGGGTATACTGCCGAAATAAGAAAGAAAAGAAAAGAAAAAAAAGGAAGAAGGAGAGAGAGCAAGAACGACGAAGAGAAAGAAAGAATAAGAGGGAGAGAGGAAGAAAGAAGAAAAAAGGAAGAAAGAAATAAAGAGAAAAGAAAGAAAGAAAGGGAAAAGGGAAGAAAGAAAGAAGGAGGTAAATAGAAAGAAAGAGCAAGAAAGAAAGAAAAGGAAGAAGGAAAGAAAGAAAAAAGAAAGAAAGAAAGAGGGAAAAGGAAGAAAGAAAGAGAGAGGAAGAGAAAAAGAGAGAAAGAAAGAAAGAAATACACAGCAAAAAAAAGGAAGAAAGAAAGAGGAAGAGAAAAAAAAAAGACAGAAATAAAGATCCCTTCCTCAATTCCGTCCTTAAACATACCCTGAACTCAAGGTAAGCTGATATGGAAAGCCTCCCCTTATCATCAATAATCATCCACAACAACGGCCTGTAAATAAAACTGTTTTACAACAATTGTCATCACAACTGGCGCTGGTATGTTACTATTCTTATTGTTGTCATTGTTTAATATGTTTGTTTTGATTTGAAGGACAAACATTTAACACAGTCATCTTTTTATTTTTTCATAATGTTACCTTTATCTGAAATGGGTTTAGAACGGACTTAGCCTACAAAAACTTCATGTGAAGATATTATTATTATTCAGGTATTTTGACTTCGGAATAATAAAGCATATTAATCATTTCCACGGAGTTTTAAAAGACTGTTTCTCGTACCGGTATTGATGATTTTACCCTAAACTTAAGGACGTATTGCAATAATTATTGTTGTCGCGATATTGACATGAGATTCTTATTATCCTACAGATTTACGGGGATTGAACGACACAGTCAATTGCTAGCAGATAGAAGTGTAGACCATAATTTAATATTATTTTCTTAGTAAATCCGAGAAGATTCTCTCATACCAAGCCCGGTCAGACCCAGTCAGCTTCTACCATTTAAAAAAAAAATGTTTTTTACATTTTGCTGGCAGCAACTGGCTGTGGGGATCTGGGCTTAGTGCTTAGTAAGTTCCCCCCCCCCCACACACACACCAAATCCATAAAGTATGTGTACTAGAGTTTGGCAATGTTTGATTCCCCCCCCCCCCACTAATTCTGTTATACTCCCCTCCCCCCCCCCCACACACCGAATGGTTAATTTAAGGCTATCCATAAAGGTATACTAGAGTTTTGCCATGTTTGATCCCCCCCCCCCAAACTAATTCTGTTATACTCCCCCCCCCCCCCACACACACACACTCCAAATGGTTGAATTAAGGCCATCCGTAAAGGTATACTAGAGTTTGGCAATGTTTGATCCCCCCCCCCCCACTAATTTTGTACACTTTTCACAGGTTTGGCTTCAAAGGCTCCCCTCCCCCCCCCCCCCGGCCCCCTGCCCCTTTTACGAGCTTATCACCATTAAAACTATTAATGCTCATGATCAGGCTTCGATATTCTGAAACCTTAAATGGCCGCTTTTGCACGGACAATTAATTGACAATTGGGTCAGAAACCTAAGCATTATTTGACTCCTTATTGTTCAGTGACACGTGTTTATTTACACAAGCCATTGTCCTAGACCCCGCCCAGACGTGTGCACGTCTGTACAGTATCGCCCTTGCCAGCGGTTAGACCAGACGGGATTTGGTCCAGGACTCATTTAACCTTCCATCCTTGAGTGATCTTGGGGTATACTGCCGAAATAAGAAAGAAAGAAAGGAAAAAAAGGAAGGAGGAGAGAACAAGAAGGACAAAGAAATTTGATTACATTGCCCGTATTTGATTATAAACCTACATCAAACTTTTGCTGAAAAAGTATAAATAAAACTAACTTTTTTGATACATTATCGTCATTGAAAGGAGTGCCTGAGCTTCCCATCCACCCCACCCACCCCCCTCAAACCCCATGTGTACTTTTCATATGTTGGGGTCCTGTCCCACCTTCACTCACCAGAGGGTACGTACTTTATGGATTGCCCCAGTATCAGAGTACAGTCGTAAAATGCTGACCCCAAATTGCCAGCGCGAGTAACTCAGTCGAACCTGTCTTCGTTAGTGCAGAAAGGTGTCGGGGTCAATTTAGGTCACACGGATGCCTCTCGCGTGCCTTGTGTCAGCTGAATCAGAACTCTTTCATTGGCAACGGCATCTTATGACAGCCTCTCTTTAATCTTGATCTTTCAGGGCCCGTCCACTGAGTTATTTTATTATTACATGATTCCCGGAATGAAGAAAATGGCAAGGATGTCCTCCGAAGAACGACCGTGGTGTCACATGCTCAGATTCAGAGAGATTGGTTTCTCTGTATCTCTCTCCCCCTCTTTCTTTCTCTCTCCCTCTCTCTCTCTCTCTCTGTTTGTTTGTCCGTTAGACTGTCTGTCCATCTGTCTGTCTGCCTGTCTCCCTCTCTATGTCTGTCTTTCTGCCTGTCCATCTCTTTCTGTGTCGATTTGTCTGTCTGTTTGTCTGTGTGTGTGTCTGTCTGTCTCGCTTTCTCTTTCTTTCTCTCTCTCTCTCTCTCTCTCTCTCTCTCTCTCTCTCTCTCTCTCTCTCTCTCTCTCTTTCTCTCTATGGATTCGTATTAGATCGCGAATGACAGTTACATACGTTCAATAGGGAAGAAAGGGATACTGGTATTTGCCATTTCCTGGTATGAGCAGTCATTAAGTAATCCCTACAAGCCAATCCGAGAGACAGAGAGAAAGAAGGAGAGAGGGAGAGACAGACGAAGACAGAAGGAGAGAGAGAGAAAGTAAGAGGGCCACAGACAGTCAGACGAGAAAAAGAGAGAGAAAGAGAGACAGACAAATACCGACAGACAGACAGAGGTAGAGACAGAGACAGAATGCTAGAAGGAGAGAGAGAGAGAGACAGAGAGTGAGACAGAGAGAGAGAGAGAGAGAGGCAGAAAGACAGACAGACAGAGGCAGAGCAAAAAAGCGAAAGAGATATGACAGAGAGAGAAAGAGGGAGAGGGAGGCAAACAGACAGACAGACAGAGTGCTTGTGCTTGTGCCTAAAGACATTTATAAATCCACACGTGTCAAGTTAGCAATAATAGAAAGATTAAGATTCGCCGAGAGACGAATTTAGAGTAAACGAACGATCAATGGATATTGTGCTTCAAGTTTGATCTTCCTTCTTGCTGTGGTGATCGAAGTGCTGATGGTAATTGTGATGATGTTGTTCGGGGGGGGGGGGCAGGGGAACGAAAGGGTAGGGAGAATTTTTGGGAGAAGGGGGTGATTGTAATGATGGAGTGGGGGAGGGGAAAGGTCGAGAGAATGTTGAGGAAGAGCCATGAAAGGATTCTCTGACTCTGAAAAGAACATTCTAATGCTGCTCAGCTTCGTCTCAGGCACTTAGATGAAAAGAAATGTTGCACTCAATAACGTCTCATGATTATTGATGTGTTGACCGGAATTTATGTGTTTACGGTAGGCAGAGCACTTTCTGTGTTAATGTAACCTAGGTCAAATTGTGACAAAAGAAGAGGACCCCTGGCAGATGACCCAGGATGTTTTTTTGTTTTTTTGAAGCCATAAAGATACAAAATTAGCCCACTAATAATATAAATATTTGCTAATGAACACTAAATTCAAATCGAGAAGTATTTAATAGTTTGTTTTTATATATTATTTCTTTTTTTTCTAATATTATTTTGCCAGGGTTGGGGGGGGGGGGGGCGGGGGAGGGAGGGGTGGGCTTAATAGGTGAATAGATTAAACGTTTTTACCATAGTATACCAAAAGCTCACTCAAGAAACTGAGATTCAATGAGTCGCCGCGCCGACCAATCGCGTATGAACCGCTGCTGTGGGAAGACGATCCGGTACACTCGGGCCACACGACTGGGCGGGGCCTTGGACAATGGTTTGCATCAACAAACACCTGCCATGTGTCACTAGACAATAAGGAGTCACAAGCTGAGTGCAATATACCCCTAAACAACAACTGATGTTTATTATTGTTACTCCCCACCTTCAAGATTCCCCCTTTCCCTGTTCTTACGACCAATGGCAAGCGAAAATACAGAGTAAAGTCTTGAATTTTACTGTAAATTTGACACCGGTTTGTGATTCTAAACCATATGAAGTTATCTAAATACAGACACTGTGCTGGACTTGGGGAAATCCAAATCACCTATCGTCTTTCTCTGCACAATGTTGTAAAATCTGTAGTTTCATAACTTAAAAAGTAATATATTTGCTTTTTTGCTCCCATATCCAAGGTCCGAGTTGTATTTTGCTAAATCATGACCTGATATTCCTCAGAAAATTAGAGTATGACACTAATTTGTCATTGATGTTGGGAACGTTGACACCATTGTGTTTTTGTATTTACAACTGTTTAGGATAGGGTTATGATTTTCATAAAGTCTTTCTTATTTTCTCAAACACAGATGCGATCATTACTATTCCTTATTCAAATCTGTCCTTCCGAGACTTTGACCCACGACTGATCTCAAATATGTCTGTGATTCTGACTTTGACACGCGTTTGTTATGACCTGATTCAGACTGACAAAATGACGAAGAATAATATTTCATAAATTTTGTATAGACTGACATGACCTTATTTTCTTTAAACTTCTGGTTTTCGAAATACTACCTTGAAGGGGTAGCTGCAGTATTGCATATGGTTGGTGTCTGATATGAAGGTCTGCTAGTTTGCGTGCTCAGCACATAAAGATGACATTGTCACGTGTGTTCGTTGCTATTATTTTCTGGTGTCAAATCGTGGTCTGCTTGTCCACTGTAAACATTTAAGCGTGCCAAATTTGTCCACTATTATATCCAGATTGGTCATCTCTCAAGCCAGATATTATGCAAATTTGCTTGGACAGAAACACATTGGTCATTTTTGCCTTCGTGCTGTATATTCGCGACTTTCTTCAGTTTGGTGGCATTGCTGCTCACAGTCGTTACTCCTCTCTAGGCCATAGGACTTCTAAGCCTGTGCATTTGGATATACTTAGACATCAAATTGAATCCCGGACTCATATTTGCTGTTGATTCTAGGACCTCTTCAGGATACTTCATAGCTTAACAGGGATATTTCACACACTTATTTTGTCAAGTGATAAGTATAAACCACAAAATGTAGCTTTCAGAGACCATCTTTGCGATTACAAGTGCTATTGTGCCCGCTGGATTTTGTTTTTTGTTTTTTGGCCATTATGTCAGCATCCATAAACATGGCCAGTGGATCTTCATCACCGAGGGTGAGTTATTTTAACTTTCTTTCTATCATTAAATCGAAAATATCTACTTTCAAATGAAGGTGTACATTAAACAAACTATTAAAAAAAACTGGAAGCGAAAAATAATGTCAAATATGTGGAGGTATTGCTATTTTGGGGGTTCTCTTCATAGTAATGAGAAGCATGCATTCCAAAGATCTCGCCCCCAAAAAAGAATTATATGTATATAAGTGAAACGATATAACGCAACCTTAGTTCTTGTTCGTTCGTTCTATCTCCATTTTCTAAAAAAAAAACTGGAGATCTTTTAGTATGTAAAAGAGGTATAACAAATAGACACTTTGACACTATCTTGTTTAAAATACATTGTGGCGCTTATCAAGCAGCTTCACAGTTCTGATTTATTCTAACTCCTTATCACAATACTAAAGCTGCATAAGTTTACCGTCAAATTTCTGAGCTGTGCAAAAAGTGGAGTAGGAACGAACAAGAACTAAAGTCCAGATAAATAAATTAGCATTCCTGGAAACAAGAACGACAATTTTGAAACATTCCTTTTTCATCCAAAGGGAGTCAAATGAGATCCAGAGTCTAATAATACTGTGATATTGAGAACAATACGAGAGAAACGAGTTTTGTTTGCTGTCTGGATGAATTGTACATAATACAAATCACCATACTCCACCCTTCCACCATTTCTCCATCTTTTGTAATAATTCTGAGGGAAAACAAAAGAGGATTTACAATTCTCAGTAATAATATTTGTTTCACAACATAACAGAATCATAGATAGAACCTTTTTTTTTTTTTGTACTATACATTATTTTCCAGCTGTTTCCATGTCACTGTTCATTATGTGTTATTAGTTTTCCTCGTTTCAAAGAGGTCTCAGTGGAACTGTGATGCATATTTGTTTCTGGGATGAGGAATTAGCGGATGAAGCAATTAATGGATTTTGGCAATATCTGTAAAGGCGTTGAACTTAGACATTGTCCCAAAGCGTATAAACTTGTATGAACGAGGATATTTAATTCGTTGTGTTTTGGGGGGCATTATTTTGATGTTATTTGGAATACCAGCCGCGCTGAAGCTGAAGTATTTGGCGTTGCCCAGGGTAAACATGCTTCCTCCTCCCTCTTGTCTGTCTTCACTTTCTTTCTCTCCCTGTCCATCCTCCTGTCTCAGTCTCTCTCCCAATCCATTTTTATCTTTGTCTCTCTCTTCCTCCTCTTCTCTTCTCTCTCTCTCTCTCTCTCTCTCTCTCTCTCTCTCTCTCTCTCTCTCTTTCTTTCTCTTTCTCTTGTGTACTTATTATATATTTTCATGCCGTACAAATCATTGAAAGCTTTATAGAAACACCATCAGTCAGTCGGTAGATATTTCGATACAGGACTGATTTTATCTCTGTTTTAAGTTCCTCAAATGATAAACACACCTCTCAATAACAAGTAGTGATAGGTTATTGCAATGGGACGAAGAAATTATCATCAGTCAGAATAAGTACAAGAAAATGGTACAAGCCAGGACAAAACAGTGTAACAGTTTCAGGCTCGACCGCAGTTGGCGGTGAAAGAGTTTAGGCCAGTGGTTCTCAACCTTTTCCAGGCAATCGCCTTTTTTTAGATTTCAATTGTTCTGTCATCGCACCCCCCCCCCCTTTTGAAATCAAAATCGCCCCCCACATCGACGACATCGTCTACGTTGAGAACCACTGGTTTAAGCAATTTCAAAGGTGTAGTCCTATCTATTTCACAATGAATTCTTGAAACACAGGATAGTTACACACTAAGCTGAACCATGCAGTTCTTCGCGAACATTCTTGCACAATACATTCGTAATATATTGCAAGCCTTCATGCACACCCACACAAACATGGTATTTATGCAATTTTAGTGATGGCTTGAATTGAAAAAGAAGATGGCAGAACATTACAATGCTCCTGAAACATGCTTATAGGACCTACAGTTTTTAGCCTACAATCAAGAGCTCGTGGTGTAAAGAAGTAGGAGAAGGCTTACATGAAAAATGTATTGTTAAATATGACAAAGTTTCATCAGTTTTGTTTTGTTTTGTTTTTTTGTCCTATGCTCGTTCCTATTCTAGGCGCTTCATTGTTAGTACTCACCTAGTATTGTGCGAAGCCTTACAATACAATAATTATGATATAATAATAACCTATAGTGCAACCTGATGTAAGCTGGCAGAAGATGATTAGTTGGTTAGTTTTGTTTTGTTTTGTTTTTGTCTGAAAAACATGCAGAGCAATTCTTTCAAGGTGGGACTGAGTGGGGATGTTTGTTTATAAGTTATGGGAATTTAGAATGCAGATTGGATGTCAGAGCAAGGACACCTTACTCTAGCGGCGGGATCGTAAACAATTGCTGAGTTATGGCTCCTTATTCCATAGATCGGTGTTCCTCAGCCTCACCAATAACTTAATTTCCTAACATAAATAGATAAATGAATAAGTAAATAAATAAATGAATAAATAGATAAATAAATGAATAAATAGATAAATAAATAAATAAAACCAAACATTTCGCTTCATAACTATAATTCAAAACCGCTTCTCCGGCCCCTACAACCCACCCACAACCCCATCTTGCCTACAATGTACGCTTTTCATGTACTGGGGGCCATCTCCCTCCCTCTTTTAGCCTTTGTACAATTTAGAAGGTCCAGGACTGATGTTACAGGTATTTTAATGCTGATTTCGTATGGAAATGGCGCTAGAACTTGGGAACCCCAAAGTTTTCAATGACTATAAAATAATTAATTTGAGAGAAACTGAAATAATATGTAGCGTCTTAACTAGGGTAGAAATTAAATTAAAGACACAACCTTTCAAAATGACAATAGGGTTACGGTACCATCTTTGGGGTGTTTTTTTTTGGGGGGGGGGGAGTGGGGGGGGGTGGGGGCTCAGCCTAAGGCTGTTGGCCCCCTTTTCTTGATTGTCTGCTTCTTGTTTCTTTCCCGCTGTCTATTCCTTCTTCTGTCTTGTCTTGTCTTGTTTTTAGTCTGTGGTGCTGGGTGTCATAATAGTAAAGAAAATACAGTAGGCAATAGGAGGAAAGGTGGTGGATCGTATCCAAGGGAGAAAACTATGAATATCACTGTCTTTTTCAGGGGTTTGATCCCTTGATTTGCCAAAACTACAAGACACCACTAAAATGTGACTGCTAATGGGTCAAACAGACCAAGCACGGCTGGTGTAGCCGTCAAATCAGTAACTCGCCGCTCATACATTTTGCTTCACACTAGGACAAGAGGCACTGCCTGCTGCAGCGCTCTGGGTTGTGATGTGGTCAGTGCCTATTGTGTAAGTGTGAGGTTTTTTGTCACTAAAGATCATCTTTTGCAATCGTTATGACACTAACATACTGAAATTTCAAAACATAAAATTAGGAAATAGGGAAATTAGAAATGGCACCAGCTAGCTATCTTCCTTCTTTTCAACCAATTAATTAATCAGACAATCAATCAATCAGTCAGTCAGTCAGTCAGTCAGTCAGTCAGTAATTAAATGAATAAACAGCAGATAGATAGATAGATAGATAGATAGATAGATAGATAGATAGATAGATAGATAGATAGATAGACAGACAGACAGACAGTCAGTCAGTCAGTAATTAAATGAATAAACAGCAGATAGATAGATAGATAGATAGATAGATAGATAGATAGATAGATAGATAGACAGACAGACAGACAGACAGACAGACAGGCAGGCAGGCAGGCAGGCAGGCAGGCAGGCAGGCAGGCAGACAGACAGACAGACAGACAGACAGACAGACAGACAGATAGATAGATAGATAGACAGACAGACAGACAGACAGACAGACAGACAGACAGACAGACAGACAGACAGACAGACAGACAGACAGACAGACAGATAGATAGATAGATAGATAGATAGATAGATAGATAGATAGATAGATAGATAGATAGATAGATAGATAGATAGATAGATAGATAGATAGATAGATAGATAGACAGACAGATAGATAAATAAACAGCGTGCTGTCAGTCTATGGATTCATGTGTCCAGCCAAAATTGCCTTTAGGGGTTATAATGGCCACCCACCTTGAACAGTTGCCCTCTACCCCCTTCCCCCTCCCCCCTTTTTGTGTTTATTTTTAATTTTCTTGAGCATCTTTTGTGTAATGTTAATTCGGACATTTTGCAGGGATTATTAAAAATTTGACCGTGTCATTAGATGCATAGCCTATGTTCGATTGTTATATAATCCTTTTTTTTGTTCGGTGTCAGAAAAAAATTTTTAAAATAGTAATTTTAATTAAATTCGTTGCTGTCATCGAAAAGGCAACGTATACTCTCTGGAAATGCAATGATTTAATTAGCTTACATAGCGCTCAAATTTAGACGGAAAAAAAAATAGTAATGTGTCCTGAGGCGTTGACCCAAAATTAGAAACAGGGCCATGAGATCAATAATTCACCATGTTCCCACTCACAAACAATAACAAAATTCAATCTACTCTCATTCTTTGAGACCAAAGGGGACATCATTCATTTTCAACAACAACAACAACAAAAGCATTAAACAGACGCGACCCCCCCCCTCCCCCCCACACCCCATCCACTCTTCCTCCATCCCCAACTCTGTTAATTTTCCTATGTAGGCTTTTCAAACCACTGTGGTCCAGTCCACCCCACTCCACCCCATCCTCCTGACGTACGTACTTCATGGATGGCCCGCAAGCCAAAGTACTAAAAAAATGTTGCTGTTTATCGCATTTTCAGTTAGATGTTATAGAAATAATTTCGCTAGCAAAATGGCTATTGTATCCAGTAAGCTATACAAAAAATCGTGGCCCTATCCTCTAACCACTTTTTAACATCATTATTCAATAATTGAAGCTACTTTTGTAGAAACTGTAGTCATTTTGTCCATGCATTGGATGCATGCAGCTTTGTGCAATTCTTTGTATTTTGCTGGGTATCTTGAGTTGCAAATCAATGCATTAATGGCTTATGTCATCTCCCTGCCCTGCACAGAAATTTACCAAAGTTTCCATACAATGTCTTTAGAGTAATTCGTACATAATGTAGGTCTGCAGGGAATGGAAATGAAGAAGGAGGAGATATTGTCTCTCTGAATTCTACATGCTCCCATTAT
Source organism: Onchidella celtica (assembly GCA_963931925.1). Lineage (NCBI taxonomy): Eukaryota > Metazoa > Mollusca > Gastropoda > Systellommatophora > Onchidiidae > Onchidella > Onchidella celtica. The sequence continues at coordinate 54,753,809 of OZ007568.1, read as the reverse complement.
TTCAACTATCGAACAGTGTAACTTGTTGAAAAACTATGATACGAAATGAATGTACTTGATATCTACAAGTTTGTTGGTTGGTTGTTGTTGTTGTTGTTGTTGTTGTTGTTGTTGTTGTTGTTGTTGTTGTTGCTGTTGTTAATCGATTCTTCTGGTAATCCCCTGGTTGGATGTGTGAAATGAAGGGAGGGGGGGGCGGTATGAATGCAAATTATACCGTCTTTGGCCTGGCAAGAGTTTTTATACTAATGACACTATCGTGGTGTTTTACTGATCGCTATGTAATAATTATTATACAGAGGGTAAAAAAGAAAAAAAAACCTCTCACGTTTAAAAAGAATTATAATTATGGCTAAGGAGCTTGCTTATTCTGACCAGTGGAGTCAACCATGCCCTGAATCATTAAACATGCTTTGAACACTCACTCAAGTGACACGGATATACACACATTCAGGGCCGCTTGGTCAACTATCCTAGAAAAAAAAAATGAACAACTATCTTTACCAGACAATAGTTACGAGTTATTTAACCCCTAGTTTTCCAGAAATTAGCCACCCCCCCCCCCCGCCCCCACTCCGGCATTATAACACAACTTGAGGGCTGCCAAGGGCTACAGGCATGCATCAATATGTAGACCCCCCCCCCCCCCAAACATACACTAAGACCTAAGAAGACAATTATTATAGTGTGCAATCCTTTGTCTCTCTTCGTTTTGTCTTTCCTTCTCAGTTTTGGCTCGGCTCCGAACGCCACACTAAAATGGAAATATGTCGAGGAGTATTTGCCATAATTATTGTTGCATGCGAGATTTTGCCGATTTTGATGTTTTGTCGTGAAGAAAGGGGTTCTCTCACTGATATGAATAAATTGAAATGCAGAAAGTCTGAAGTCTGTTTCTAGCCACTTATCTTGGCTTTATTCAACATTCAACAGAAGTATGATCAGATGCATGATCTGTAACACAAACAGATAGCAGACAGTTAGACAAACAGATAAAGCAAACAGTACAAGACAAGCGATGAAAATAATACAAAGCACATAAACATAGCAACATCACAACACTCACATCCTAACGTTACCATGTGTCAGTGTCATATGGGTGTATCAATTTTCTAGTGGGCATTATTTTAATGAAAATTTCGATTTTGAAGCGTACTGAACAAAACTCTGATTTTACAGAACTCTTCAAACTTCCAATCCACATTTTCTCGAAACAGCAAAAATATACAAAATACCCGACGATATTATCATTTTTTCTGACGCAGGACCCATAATGGTTTTGAACAGCAGCTGTGTAATTATCCTTTATTATTTTTCTGAAAAGGGCGAGTCAAAGTCATGCCCCGAGATTCCATCAGCCACACCGACTCTCTCTGCAAGAAGAACCAGAGCCTCAACTCTCAAAACCAGTCGCATGAGGAGTAAATATCAGAAATATCAGAATGCGGAAAGAGAAGCTGTATCTAGCATAGTGTCTTCACTTTGCAAAAATGTACAGAATTATCTTAAGAGTGAAAACACCCAGCACAATAATAAGAACTGTAAGGAAGACGCACACAATACAGATGCAGTTCATATTAGCACAGGCTCCACTTCTGCGGCCTCAAGTCCAACCACAGCAAAAGCTGAAAACGGTGGAAGATCTTCCACAACTCTTGGACCTACAAAAATTCCAGACCATGAGGGCCGCACGTCAGATGCAGAAGAAGTTCAAGAAACCACTGGCTCCACGTCAACAGATGAAAACAATGGAGCACGTTCTCAAGCGGTTGAACCTTCCAAGAACCCTGAGGATGAGGCCAACACTAGGACATCAGAGAATCGCAGCACCATCGACACATATCTGGATCATCCAGCCCCCGTGAGTACTACCAGTGAACATACAAGTAATGATTCTAAAAGGATTCCTCAGTCATTAAAAGCATTGGCAAGGGCTGTAGTAGACAAAATGACAATTTCTTCACCAGAAACTACAGCACAAACTCACGAAGCAGCTAAAGATCGGAATGTTGACCCTGACTCCAATGCAGCCCAGAAAGAAAAGGCAATCAATGACTGGTACGATTCTGAACAGAAATCTCTAGACTCGACAGTGTTGTGCGAGTATGAAAGATTATCTAAAGATGATAAAGAGCAATGGAAGAATAAAGAGCAACAAAGAAAATCTATTTCGTCAACCACTGACTGTTCAGATGACTATCGGTCCGGGTCATCAACAACTGACGGAGACATGAACGACAGGAAACGATTCCCCCAGGAAAAATTGGTATGTTTTCAAAAATGTTTCATTCATTCATGTTAGTCTTATAGTAGGGGGGCCAAGCCGTCAAATGGCCGGGAACCTTGCACAAAAACATATACTCCTGATTTTGCTATAAATGTTAGGAGAACCACTCTGGACTACTGAAAATGCCGGATATAATGAGATAAAGGGTGGCAACGCTAAGAAATTCGTCAAAAACACCCCCTACGTGACGTTACAGATTTGCGCTCTTTTCAGCCAAAATGACAGAAATAAAGTTGTACCAAGACAAATATTAAAGAGATACCCATGCTTAATGTACATCAAATTAAAAAGAATTCAATTTCCTACCATATGAACGTTATTCGTGCTGATTTGTGTTTATTACAAGAAATCTACTGGACAAAATCAAAACTATACCCCTTATATCGCTGAACATGGCGAGTCCAATATTTTAAAAAATCTTATAAAATATACCGGGTGGCTAAGGTTGAACTTTACTGCCTATTATCATAGACAAGTACCTATATAAGTTTTTGAAAAACATAATGCAACAATTTGAAGATCGAATTATTAATAATAGCAGATAGCAGTTACAGTAATACGTCTATTTGGAAGATCCGCTCTGAACTGCTTCATATATTTAGAAATGTTAGTAATAGTATGTTACGTCTGTTGTTGATGCTGAGATATGTATACAATAATATTATTGCTAGCAAGAGTTAGTTGTTTCATTACTGCAGTTCGAGCCAGGTTCATTCATTTTGAATTATATCGGAATGTGCTATGGAAACGATATATTAGGGCTTGAGAAACAAGTCAAATAACAAACCCCTCAGTGCTGTCCAGTGCGATCTGCAGACAACCTCCAATAAACTATCAGTCTTAGCGTGGCCTAAGTATACCCTGTTTCGTAACTGGGTGTATATTGAAAGTTTCCTGCTGGTTTGAATGAATATTAAATTCCGGTTCTAGATCCGATTGATGCCATCTGTGAGAATTTGAACGTTTTTCAATAAATGACGAACTCCAAGATAGCCGCCACTGAAAAGGTCCGGTGTCCTTCACATTACAATTGAGAACAACTTCCACAATGGGTTTTATTTTTTTTTGTACAGTTGGAAATAATCGAGTTTGTAAAAACAAACAGAAGCACATCAAAATAGACATACACACATGGTGCCAATTGTTTAATCTTAATTCGAACAAAACCATTGTTGAATGGGTGAGGGGTGATGCAAATGCATTTAATCTCCAAAGACATCTACAAACTGATCACCACCGTATCAATAGATGTGTAATTCAGGTCATTCATGATATTCTTTCATGTCATCTCTGTTTCACCAATGCCCCGTTACTTCAACCATAATAACTTCAATGGGATGGGAGAATTCTCATTTTTAGGTGAGTCACATCCAATTCACCGATGAGGTAGGAAACTGGTTTTTAGTGGTCTTCAGGTGAATTCGTCTCAGCTGCCACATCCCTAACAGGATTGCTAAAGAGGTTGTCTCCTTTCGTTTGCACAACTGAATACAGGACAGTACATTAGCTTGTGCTGCAGCTCGTTTTGCAACTGCAGCTGAACAGGTTAAGAGCCTTTTTTGGTGCTCGCAGCTGCATCTCCACAGACCATGTCGTCATAATGCAGAGGGTCGAAGTTTGGAAATGAGCCACCGGCAACTTTCCACGATAACACCTGATGCTGGACGTCCAGACATTGTGTCTGACTCTGTTCATAGATGGTGAAAAGCTGAAGAGCTTTATTGTGACATACCTCTTGGCTGCAATTTTCGTGCTGAAAAGATGCATTTTCCTCAAGAATGTCCCCGGCGCCCGATGATGCAGCGAAGCTATGAAGTGAAGCAGAACTCTATGATTTCTTCCTCTGTTTAATACGTGTTCCCAACTCTTGGAAGACAGAGAACATTACATTTTTAACTTGATAAGAACTGTAGTGTTTCCAGTGACAGCAAACGAGAAAACAGTGTCCCGCCCAGTGAGGACACGGATTGCAAAGATTTTCAGCATGATGGCTTCGGGGATGCTGACAAACAATATTAACGGACACGACATTACTGGTTGGCAATAATACTTTCATGAAAGATACTATATTAACCAGACTTGTATGCATTTCTACGTGCGGCGTGTTAGCGAGATATGGCAGTACGCCTGTGTCGTCTGAGTTGACTTTAAAGTTATGATGCCCATCACTGATTTACTGAATCATGTGATATTCCACAATAACACCAGCTTTCTCGTGATTGATAGATGTGTGCTGAATTCCACCTCCCAATTGTACTGGTTGTAGGTCTGGGCCTATGACAATGCGATGTGTATTAACTGAATGCTACTGAGACCTCACCTGGCTGATAGTCATCCATCTGGTTTGTTCTTCGAACGTTACGACGGTGAAAACAAGGGTCTGCTGGGGATGCGACGGCTCTTCGTAGTGTTAATAAAAAAGACAATTGAGTCCTCCCTGGATGGGGTGGGAGAGGGGGGGGGGGTATGCCGCAGGACTTTCTACTTAGTTTGAAACACTGGTCGAAAACCACATACAGAATACGAGCATTCTCATCACGAAGGATAAGTCCCTTCACCGCTGAAGTGATAAAGTCAGACACTTTGTTTAGGGAAACTTGTCGTGGCATGGGTCCACAGGCAACAAGGATGTCTACATCTGAAACCCTATGGTGAAATTTTCAGTAGAAATCTTACACACTTTGTTTCAACACTGGCTTGCTGGTAGATTGCATTTCCACCATTTGACCAAAGAGAGATGACGACAGTGAGTGAGTTGTAATGGGAACAAAGTCTCTGTTAGGTTACAAACGTGTGCACAGTTGAATCCAGGTTCAATATTTAGCTCATGAGTGGAAGCTATATCCCTGGCCCTACCGTGAATCGCACAATAATGTGTTCTCACAACTTCAGATGACAACTCTCTTTTGCCCAATATTCCACACACTCTATCATAGTCTTTGCAAAAATTTCATTTTTTTTTTTTGTTCTACCGATGAAGGAAAAGTACAATCTTTCAAATATTTGCAGTTAAAAACCTAAGAAGATAAGCAGTGCATTTGAAGAAATTATTTTGTTTTCTCCCTCTTGTAAATCTGTCCCTAGCACTTATGCAGTTTCATATGTGGTTACATAACTTTGCCACCGATAGGTTTATCAGTTTTCTGCTGAAGCCTTGGGAAACGGGGAGGGAGGGAGGGGGGGGGGCATTTAGCATTTAGGTCGTTTCAGTGAAAAGATCTGACCAAATGCTATGCCACACACCAATTTGCGATGCACAACATGTCTACTGGAAAGAAACCTCTTAACGAGGACAGGATGAAGCCCTGTACGAAAGGCAGGTAATACAGTCTGCAGTGTACGTAGGTGTTCTGATCTTCTGCAAAAAAATATGCCAGCAATCAAATGAAAAGGCCAGTCATCTTCCCTTTCTCTCCCCCCCCCCCCCTTTTCTGCCAGTACAAAAACAGCCATGACGGACAGTCACTGCGAAACCGTTTGTCCACGATTGCGTCGTTCATTGACTTCACAGTTTCATCTTCAAGCATGCCTAGGTCCACCATCTTGTAAATTTGGCGGTGAATGCTGATCTCAAGAGGTCTTTGACGACTGATTTCAGTGCCCAGCTCGCCGCAGGCTGGTCAGTTAGTTTACCGCCCTCCTGTCAGCTGGAATTGTACCTCATTCAATATTTCCCAAGATCGAACAGTATCGGGTGCAGGATCATCGATATTCGGCATCGATATTATGACGTCACAAGATAGAATATCAAAGGATCGCTGGTGTTGCAGTACCGTGGGTACCTAGGATCGGTGCTTGCGAAGGCATTGTTACTGATGATAGCGAAACATTTTGGCCTCTCATAAAAAAAAACTCGACTGGCATCATTTGGCATCAAACTGAACCGAGATCAGTAACTATCTGACAACCTAACTCAGAAATAACATTTTCCATACGCCCAATCGCTAGGCTCAGATAGCCTTACATAGAAGCCACACTCGAACTATATTGAGTCAATTTGAGAACAATTTGTTGTTAAGAGGTAACAATAGCACAGAGAGCACCCAAAAGGACATTTTTTGGTAACAGATTGGTAAAACTACAGAAATTTATCACAGTGGTATTGGTTGTTCTTAGTACTCAGAATGGCGGAGCAGGTGAAATGAGTGCTATAATTCTTGTATACAAAAAATGTTAGGACGTTTGGAAATTCTAAATTTATATTTTTGGGGGATCAATGTTACAATTAGCAAATTCAAAAATGTTTGTAGCATCTTTCTAAGACATCTGTGGTAAAAACATTTAGATAGTACCATATTAGTCACTATAAACATGGATCCGAAATGATTTATTCGAAATTTTCAGATTTTTTGATGTGTACAGAGTTCTTGACCCATGATATGCAGAATAATGAACAAATAATACATTTGAAGCTTTCAATTCCTGGCCTGTCTATCTGAGAGTAAGTGTGTAGAGTATCAAGGCTTTTGGTAGAAAACTGAGAAAGTAGTGAATATTTTGTTACGCCACCCCCGTTAAAATTGAGCTAAATTATCTAAATAGAATTGGGGACAAAATCGCGTCCACATACGTAATGCCACCCTTTAGCCAAATATATCCGGCAGTTTCTTACGCCCAGGGGATCACTTTAAATGAAAATACAACAAACAAGAGTATATGTTTTAGTGCAAGGTTCAACCCTTATTTGAAGAGATAGAGCAAGTTGGCCCCCCTACTATTAACACTTTTTATTCCATCTATCTATCTATCTATCTATCTATCTATCTATCTATCTATCTATCTATCTATCTATCTATCTATCTATCTATCTATCTATCTATCTATCTATCTATCTATCTATCTATCTATCTATCTATCTACCTATCTATCTATCTATTTATTTATCTGTCTGTCTGTCTGTCTGTGTGTCTGTCTGTGTGTCTGTCTGTCCATCCATCCATCCATCCATCCATCCATCCATCCATCCATCCATCCATCCATCTATTTATCTATCTATCTATCTATCTATCTATCTATCTATCTATCTATCTATCTATCTATCTATCTATCTGTACCTGATTATAAAAGCTTTAGTTTCCTACATTAATCCCAACTACGTAGTGCAGAGGATTGTTGCGAACTGCACTGTGATCTAAGAGTTAAAGAGTATTTTTACACACATCAGTTTCAAGACAGCGAATTCCAGGCCTTCGGGTATGATTCTGTCATAAGAAAACAGCCTAAAACATGTAGTTAATATACGTCACAACCCTTACCCCTCTAACCTCCTACCTTTTTCTTCTTCTTCCCTTAAATCAGGACGAATCTAACATTGGAGACAGTGATTCAAAAGGCAAGCGGAAAAAACAAAAACGCACCACATATTCTGAGGCCCAAGTGGAGATGCTAAACGCCAGCTTCCAAAAAGAGCGATACCCATCCTACGAAGAAGTAACTCGCCTTGCAACTCTACTGGGTTACGAAGAAACACAAATTAGGGTAAGCGTTTAAGCTAAATTAAGACTATTTTTTTGTGAGAATGACAGAAGGCAAAGAATGGCAGTGGGGAGAAAACAATTTTAAGTGCATGAACCATGAAATTGAGAATTGCCAACTCACAACGTTACATTACAATATTAAACAATCAAATCTCATTGTTTTAGACCATGGTAACGAACATTCAGAAACGGAATTATTTTGTCATGTAAGGATCTCTCACAAAATCAAAACTACGGTTAAAATCGAAGGCCCTGTGGTAGATTATCGTAACTCCGTTTTTGCAAATTTTATAGGAGTCGTCACTTTCTTTATCAGATTTAATAGTTACAATATAATAAATATACTTTTAGGAGGAAGAGTACCATATGAGTTACAGAACTTTAGTTTGGCACATATTTCATGTTCTGGGAAGTAATCACCGAGCCCTGCATTTACTATAAAAACATCCAATTAGGGGACTAACTCGCCAGGAGGGCGCAGCTGCCGTGCGATCCCCCGCTCATGGACTTTATAATGTAGTATCTCTATAATGTAACTCACATGGAACTCCTCTTCCCATTTTTTTTAAATTCAGAATTTTTATAATTTAACGCCCAACTTATAACACAACCTGCGGGTTGTCAAGGCCTACTAGAATGCCAAATATCTCTTCTTTTCTTTTTTTTTAAGAGTCGAGTTTTGATTGTTTCACAATCATGCAGCCCTCGAAATAGAGTCAAGGGTGTAGTTTTAAAATGGAAGGGGCAGCACTCATGATTATCTGCGTTATTATTTTTAAGTTCATTTTATGGGGCTGTTTCCCTTTAGACGGACGGACACATCCTCTTTCTGCAGAATGACAACAATAATTGATCATGAGATCCTAACTAAATTTGCACAGTTCCGGCATAATTATGATGATGTCATTAAATACTACAAATCAAAGCAAGAAAAAAAAAATAAGGATATGAAGCAAAATGGGATAATGAACAAGGCAAAATTCTTATTGAAATAGAAGGGTTGGCCACTGCATCCGCTGTTTTTTGGAAAATGACGTAAATAAGACACAGTAAAACACTCATTGCCTCTAGAGGGGTGAGGAGATGAGCGGAACGGATGCTGTAGACAAGTATCCAGAGACAAAGAGTGCTTTACTTTGTCAAAAGTTATTTTCCGTAAAATAGCGGAGCGGGGCAGTTGCTGTGGACAAGACCACTTTACCTTTTCATTCAGGAGGAATAAGCGGGGTATTCTACTAAGCCAGGAACGGCACAGTCAGCTGCTGGCGGGCAAAGAAATGCATACGAAAATTTCCTATATCTTCTTAGTAAATCCGGAAAGACCTTAATGTGGTATTAAGCCCGGTCAGACACAATCAGCTTCTGCCACTATTTCTTGGGTGTAGCCTATATTTTGCTGGCAGCAACTGGCTATAACGTTCCACGGCTTAGTATGATACCCGCCTAACTAAACTGAATGTTTGTGTAGCTTTTGTTAGCCGTTCGTCCATTCTGGAGCTAGATTTCACTCTTGCAGTGATGCCTTTTCTGTGTGTGTTTGAATCATTCATTTTTGTCATGGTCGTGATATGATTTACGTGCAGTCCTAACTTGCCATTAGCAGAACTTTGTCGCCATTTCTTTCTGTCTTTTCCTTTAATCTTAATCTATTTCCTATATTTGTTGAAGTCGTATTTTCTGAAACCATTAATGTTTTTATTAGTAATGTCTGTGAACATTTTTTTTTATTATTCTTTCCAATTTGTGGTTTCCATATCTTTCCTCACACCCCCTCCCCCCCCCCCCCACACCTCCTTTTTCCCCCATATATTTCTTTGCCTCTTGCAAAATTTTTAGATCATTTTTTTTAAGGATCCAGTATTTTTTTTTTTCAAACTGATTTTCAGGTTGTTAATGTTTGTGAGCAGATCAGTGTGATTAATTGTGAGATAATTATTACCATCCAACAGTGACACTCTTAAAGAATTATCAGTGCTAACCGTCGTATTGTTCTGATTTCGCTTTATGTCTTATCCATCCGTCGGCTTGAAGGAGAGAAACTGGTATAAAGGCCGTTTTGTTGCTATCTCTTTCTCTCTCTTGTCTTGTCTCTTTTCCTTTCTTTCTTTCTCTTTTCTGCTTGTGTTTCTTTCTCTCTTTTTTCTGCTTTTTTTTTCTTTCTTTCTTTCTTTCTTTCTTTTTTTCTTTCTTAATTTCTTTCTTTCTTTCTTCCTCTTTCTCTCTCCCTTCTTTTTGTCTTCTTTTCTTTTCCGTCTTTCTTTTCTCTCCGAATAGCAGTGCACGTGAAATCATGTTTATTCCCAATTTTCAGGTATGGTTTCAGAACAAGCGTGCTGCAACCACAGGCACCAGGCAACCTAAGAGAGCCTTGAACCAATCCCAATTAAACAGAGAAACCCCACCAGTTAATGGTGAACAAGCTCGAGGTCCGACCACTGCGGACGGAGCCCAGGCATGGGGAGCTGTGCCCAGAATACAACTGGATGGCCGGCCGTCAGTATTCTCCGACCAAGTATCACCATACCCACCAGCGCCGGTTGCTTTTTTTTATGGGCCTTCCAATATCGTAATCAACAACCACTCCATAGGTCCTCCGAATCCCGACTCACGATCAGCAGCTGTAACAACCGTGCGGCCAGCAGCAGTATCTCCGTTGCTTCCGCCTTCTGATAGAGCTGCCACACTAGGCCCATATGTTTCAGGGGGAGTTTCAGCTGCAGCATGCAACATGGGCAGCTATTCAGTCAGCACTGCCGCACCAAATCAGTATGTGCCTGCAGTTGGTGCACCTGCTCAAGATCCGTGTCCTGTACTGGGTTTGATGCCAGCACATATCCCTGTCGGCCATTTAGGAAGAGCTGCAGCACAAATTGCCTACCCCTCAGGCAGCGTCCCCACACAATATCCATACGTCTTGCCAGTCAGTGCTTCAACAGAAAGTCTGCGTAATTTACCAATGGGTGCACAAAATCCATATCCTTCAGTGGGAAATGCCACAGCGCACAATAATGGCGCTCCCTTAAGCAATATCCTAGCCCCAGTTCCTTATTATTATTATTATTAAAATCCAGCGCAGGGAGTTACATCCTCCAGTCGCTCTTGTCCACCAATTGCAGCAGTAGCAGTCCTTGAGTGGTTCGGGTAGTAAGGCTTCAGCGACCAACCAGGCGGCCGACCAAGTTCAACTTTTCGCCCCTGAAATGACCTGAAGAATCGCCTATGGTTGAAATGGGTAGGCTGTCAAAGTTTTTTTTTTTTTTTCTATTCTATGCCGTGTCACGTGTTTCATTCAACTGTTTGCATATTTTACAGTGTTGTCTTAATTTCATGGAGGAACCGTCTCTTTAGTTCAATCATAACTATTTCGAAAATGTTTTGCAAAAAGTTCATAGTGTCGATAGCAGAAGCTACCACACGTATTCTGCCGGACAATGAAATCGTTCATTAATTTATTCTATTTTATTTTGAAACTTTGAAAAAAAATATTTTAAACAGTACTGAATATTCTGAAATCATCCCTTTTTTTCATTTAGATATAAACACCGATTTATAGTGTTATGAACTTCTTGTTTCATGAGTTCTAAGAAAATTGAAATTGGTCTACATTTAATAGAAAAAAAAAATCATTGCATCAAATCGTATATTATATTTAACATTTTTATTACGTTTTTTTTCCGTTTTTAATCTTCTTAAATTTATTAAATAGATCGAGTAATTATGCTTTTCAAACAAAGAGAGCCTGGTAGAGGTTCCAGATCTGTAGTATTGACAATGTTATTGTAATTCCATGACTCCTCACTGGTATTTGCCTGCACCTCTATTTTTCATGTTGGCATAAACAGATAGATAGCATGCTATTCGTGCCGTGTGATGGTTTTGATATAATGAGAGTTGTTTTTTTTTTTTTTTTAATTGTATGAAATCAAACCATCTGGACCACTGCGAGCTGTTATAATTGTGTAAGATGTGTATCACAGAGAGACAGAAAGTATATAAAGTAATGCCAAGTGGCGAAAATGTTCAGTTAATGAATACTTTTTTTTTCTGTTTTACATCAAAAGAGATCATTTTTAACTGTTTTTTTCAAAAATTATTATTATTAATGTGAGTCAATGGAAATGAAGCAGTGGTTCTCAACCTTTCTCAGGCAATCGCCCGTTAAGGCCCAAAATTTTCTTTTATTACCCCTTTTCTCCCCTTGTCCTCCCCCCGAATCCCTACATACTCAAACACAACGGATACATCTAACATGCAGACAGACCACACACAAATTATTATTGTAATCCTCTAGAAGACCCCTGTATCATCAGTGCTAGACAGAAATTTGTCACTTGGCCGCAGTTTCCGAAAGAACTCAATGCAAAAAAGTTATTTTTAGCAACTTGTACAATATACAAAGAACAAAGGCCATATATACAATATACATACGCTAAATCAACCAAATGATCACGAGGACCCCTTAACTAATGTCCCTAAGAACAAATTGCCACGAAATTGGAGTTTTACCACAGGCAGAAATGGGGGCGGTCCCTAGATGGTTAAGTTTTTTTCAAAGCTTTATTACTGACAATAAGAATGTTGGTTATTCATGCTAAAACAGAATAGCATTCAAATGCACTAAAACAAAAAATAGGCTTTTTTTCATAAAACCCATCTATGCCTGCTACTGAGCAAAGTCAGGGATTGTCCTGTGGTTGCCCCCAAATCCTCTTTCATTCATGATTTTCGTACCCCGCCCCCCACACCTATCGCACCCTTGTCATCGTTTCTGCCCCTTGTCGCCATTTTCTTCATTTTAGTCCATCGGGAAATCAAAATCACCCCTAGAGGCTAGAGGGGGGGGGGGGGGCTATCGTCCATGTTGAGAACCACTGGCCTAGAACGGTGAAATGTTTCCTCAGTCAGACATAACTTTTTTTTTTAATGATTTCTTGAGATAGTTATATTGCTAAATATTATTTTTGGAGCGCCTGTTTTCCTTGCATGTATTTTGTAAGTTATCATCTGTTATTCTTTGCTCTGTCCTTTGTAGCATCAGTTCTCAGGGAAACAAAAGACCTGAATTAGTCATGTTCAAATCATCGCCGTCATGTGTTCATCAGATCGTAAAGGGAAGAATGGTGTCAAAATTGAAGAACATTGTCCATGAAATCACTACAGTGCAAATTAATTGACATTTCTTTGGTTAATGGTAAATAAAAAGGAAACTTTCTAAGAAACAGGAAAAACATGAAAAAAAAAAAAAACTTGAAAAAATGGGGGGAAAAAAAGAAAAGAAAAGAAAAAAAAAATTTTTTTTTTTTTTTAAATTAAAAAATATGAAAACGGAATTAAAATATTTTTTATAAAAATTAATAAAATTTAACCAAAAAAAGAGAATAAAAAGGAAATAAAATTCATTTTTAAAAAAATATAAAAATTGAAGTAAAACTAAAAAACCATTAAAAATATAAACAATTTTTAAAAATGAATACAATACTAACAACAAAAAAGAAATTTGATAAAATCTTGTAGACAGAACTGTTTATTTATGGCACAGAATCAAGACTGTTGGGAATGCCTATTAAATCTAGAAGCACGCAAATGCCTGAAATGTAATTTTGCATAAATTGTTAAGGAGTTTGGAACTGCAGCAGTAAAATGGGTGATTTACAGAAACCTTGGTTAATTGTCAAATATCTAAAGAAATGTACAGGGTAGTCATTTTTTCTACTCTTTCATGAAACCACAAATTATGTTATGTTATAACATTTGAGTAATATTTCACCATCAACTTAAATTTAGTATCATAAAAAGCTTATATGGGTTTTGTGTTGTTTTATTTTTTATGCAGTTACCACAAGAATTCTCCAAATTTGAGATTTTTAAAATCTTTTTTTTTTTGTCTTTTTAAAAAAAAATTGTATATGTCTACTAGTCCTTATGATTTCTCTCATCTCTCATCAGTTTGCCAGCTAACATGTAAGCTGACCAGTCCATTTATTTGTGTAACTGTTAGAGCTATATTTTTTTAAGACGGAATGTTTTAAATCAGTGTTTTTCAACTTTTTTTTTTTTGGACCCAAGCCCCACTTAGTAAGTATACAAGATTCCAAAGAAGTATGAAATTGACGAAATATTATAAAAACCACCAAAAAACAATGGGGTCGCAGCAGGGCTGAAAGCAATGTCAAATTGTTCCATTTCTTCCCCCCTGTTGTTGTTTTTTCCTTGTTTTGCTTTGAAGAAGGCCGTTGCCGAAATATCGGCCATTTTCTGTCTTCTCTTTTAGTTAGCGTTTCATTGTATCGTTTGGGTATGATTTCTTACGCGAGGCTTTGCCACATACAACTTTTTCTTTTTTTTACCAAATTTTGACACTCAAAAGAAGTATTAGGTAAACCTTTATTTCAAATTTTATTCAACCTGTTAGGTTAAAATACACTATGAAAGTTAGATTTCTATGAAAAATCCTTACTCCCCACACTTCCCACTCCTCACTTTGAGAAACACTGATTCAAAATCATCAAGAAAAAAGAAATCAAGGGGAGGGTAACCAATCAGGAGACGTTTTTTGTTTGTTTGTTTTTTTTAATTGCGGTTTTTGTTCAGAAATATTACGAACCATCCCGTTTTACTCGGGGAAGTCTGAAAGTCTAGTGTGAAGTGGTACAGATTAAGATGTGTTTGTTTTTGTTGTATGTAGGCATAGATTTATAGTACATGTAACAGAGATTTCTAGGGTGTCGGTGATATTTGGAATGGAGTTGACTCTGCATGGCAAATTAATCTTAAAAACAAATCTAAATGCACGAAGAAAACATCGCCCAAATTAATTGTGAGAACTATTTTACTAGGATCCTAGTACATATCCCTTGTTTTGAAGAACCCATTCATCATTTTCACAATCGTAGGCATCTAGTTTTATTAGCACTGTAGTTGTTATGCTTACAATTTCGATGTAGTGATTTGTGAGTGGATCTTACAAAACCGGGCTTAAGGTGACATTTTTAAACCTTTTTAAAAAATTAAAATAAAAATATTTCTAAGACGCTTTCAAGCAAAATATTTTAACTGAATGCAGAAAAATGGATGATCGTTTAATATCATTAAAAAAATCTCAATTTCCATAGAAGTTTTTTTACTCTGTTGGAGGGGTTGTCCCCAGCATTTTGGTCTCTCTCCTTGAACCAGATTTCGTCAGATCCACCCACATTACTTTTGCTTTATGGAAAAATTCAAGTTTCATTGCTTGTCATCTTTTGGAGGAGATCAAGTAAAAGAAGTAAATAACATTTCTGATGTGGACATCACAGGAAAATTTTTTTAATGGTTTGGTGAGCATAGTGTTTTATAGTGTAGAAGAATTCTCGTCATAGTGTCTTCCGTAATTGTAATGTTAATGTATTATCTTTTTTTCATCTATAGTCTGAGGATGTCAAGTACAATAATTTAATTCAATTGTAATATTAAGTGCCTTGAGGATTATTGTTGCTGACTCTCCAATAAAATGACATTGGATCATATTTCCTAGTTGGCTTCTGTGATTTTGATATATGCCCCCCCCCCCCCACTCTCTCTCTCTCTTTTTTCTCTATCTGTCTATACATGTGTGTCTGTCTGTATATTATTTGTGTGTATCTGTCTGTCTTTGTCTGTGTCTCTTTCTTTCTGTCTGTCTGTACGTCTGCCTATCTGTCTGTCTGTATGTATGTACGTATGTATGTATGTATGTATGTATGTAATTTTTTTTTTATGTGTTAGTCTTCATGCACACATACTCATCTGTCAGAACACACATTTCATTACTGTGTAAGAATGTAAGTACAAAGACATTCAATTCCACTCTCCATAAAACATGCTATTGTAGACCTCAGGGGAATTGGGGGGGGGGGGGGGGGCAGAGAAAGGAGAGCCGGGGAACACAGATATATCAGATACATTTTATATAATATGCCTGTGTAAGCATAATTATCTCTCCCCCCCCCCCCCCCCGTGTCCCGCTTTGCCCTGGATAAACCTGCTTCCGCCCCCTCAATTCCCAATATACTTCATTTGTCTCAGCGTTCACCTGAGCACCTGGCCCATATATTCAGTACTATTAAGATTTGAAATTGAAATTGAGTAATGATGCTCTTATATTAACTGTCGGTGGCCAGAATGACCGCAGGCCACATTATTAACAAGAATTGACGTCTGACCAAAGCTAAAATTTATAGCTTAATGATATTGGTGGCTGCTCCTCCTCTACTGCATCGTGTCTTCTCCTAAACCTGACACTGTTGTCATTTGATGGAGTCTCTTCAATATTCAGAATCATCCATGTGTTCTTCGTCCTTCACATTCCCGTCAGGGGTGCTATTTGATGTGTCATCCGTGACTTTTGTCCTGTTCACTCTGACCACTGTCCATTAAAGTTGTGTTTCCATTGGGGCTGTATTCTCAGGGTAGTTCTCGTTCTAGGCCTCTGCATTTCCCAGTTGTTCCATACCACGAATGTTAACTTGGTCAGCTGGTTGTAACAAGTAAAATGGTAAAATGAAAGTAATAAAAAAAATAATCACACAAAATTTCTTAATATTGCTACAACATTTTGTCTAAGTTTACTTTTCAGGTACTGGTTGAATAATAAAAAATGCTTCAGGTTTCTGAAATATGCTGCAAACAAGCCATTCAAATAAACTTCTTCTCCACGTCAATTAATTTTACAGTCATAAACGAAAATGATTTCTTGATTTAATATTTTTGCAAGATTCGAGAAACCAATGGATTAAGAATTTTCAACCCGACTTGCTGAGTTAGCAAGACTGAGTATTGAATCAAGCATTGCCAGAAAAATTGGTTTGATAGAGATTTTGCAGATAAAAAAGCTAAAACAACTCATATCATGACCTGATTAGGCTTATGGTCACTTTGTATAAGCTATTGTTATCTGGTCATTCTGGTGCACAGAGGATAATGCATTTACGAAAGTTTACCTGAGATCATAAGTAGAGAATGAGATTAGCCATCATGTTTGAATACGCTTTCATTATCGTACATCTAAAGCTGTCTAATAAGTTCATATTTTATCACAGTCATATTCTTAACAAGGAAGGAGAAACTCCAACTTGAATAATAATAAAATTCATGTTGCTTCATTATCTTTATTGAATAGGCTGAAATTGAGGGTTAAGGTTCAGGTTACCAGTATAGTCTAACATATAACGTTTAACATTGTCGGCCACCAGCAGTAATTTCACCCGATTGCCTATGTTAGGAGTGCGTCAAATGGAGCGCTCTAGAAAGATAATAAAATATTAGTAATGGCTCTAGGCCAAATTAAGAAAAAGATGTAAGAAACAAAGCTAGAGAAACAAACGAAAAGGCTGATCGATCTCCCAAAGTTATCCCTTACGTCAGATTCCCGCCATTATCCCATGCCTACCGCGTTTTTGGTTTTTTTTTGGCTGCAATGTGCCAAGTTTTCGAACCAACCGACCATTGACCTCATCCCGCCCAGCACCATAACATTCCAGTTTTTTTTCACCCTAGCTTCTCTCCTCTCCTTGCCCACAGAGTGAGTTCATAATTTTTTTTCTAATAGGAAGTGTTTCAGTAACTTTGGCTCGTACATTCGACTTTCTGTCGTGTTGCCTTTGTGTCTTAGTTTCATATTCCCATTGACTCTACAATGCGCCAGTGTTTCCCATGGGTGCGCATGACTCCATTCATTCGCTTACATTAATTTTTTTTTTAATTCAACAAATCAATTTTCTTTACTCAGTTTCACTTGTAAACTGTCCCGACAAAAACATTTCTATTTTTTTATTAAAAAAAGACGGAATATGACAGATATCATCAAATATTCAGACATTGAAGAGTTTTTAAAGAATATGAAACAGGCTGTCCTTGAATACTGTGTTTGATGTAGACATTTGCAGTCCGGAAGAATCATTGAGTTTAAGTCTGGGTTTGGATTTTACGGCGCGTGGGCACGAATACGGCCACATTGAGTATTTTCACGGTCTATGTGGATACTCTGTTCTTATTTCGTACTGAGAGCGTCTAGATGTCACGAGCAGAATTAAATATTTCCGTACCGATTTTATTACATTGGTAAAACTCTCAAAAGTTGTTTTGTATTTATCTGCAAAGAGTTTTCTGAACGTATGAAAAAGTTTTAAAATCGAGTTGGAGATAGTTTTTACTGGAGTAGTCATGGCACGTCCTCAATCGTGCCAAGGAATTGAGCATCTTCTGCCACCTGAAAAAAATTCAGCTACGTTGGGCAGGACATGTTGTCAGAATGCCCGACTCCAGACTCCCTAAGCAAATCTTCTTCTCTGAGCTCTCCAATGGAACGAGGAATGTTGGGGCCCCAAAGAGACGTTACAAAGACACTCTCAAGCAATCACTGAAGGCCTTTGCCATTGATGTGAGTGAGTGGGAAAAGCTCTCGCTTGATCGTGCAAATTGGAGGGCGGCCCTTACCAGAGGCAGCAAAGCATGGGAAGCTGACAGAGTCCAGCAGGCTATCAAAAAAAGAGAACGGCGCAAGAAAAGGCCCAGTGGTACTGAACCAACGGAGCACTCTTGTCATTTATGCGGAAGGGTCTGCAGGGCAAAAATAGGACTTATCAGTCACATGAGAAGCCATAAGTCATGAAAGAACAGTCTTTCCATTCTGTCCTCTGTGTCCTTTAGTTCTCTTTATTGTCCATGTGTTGAAATTCTCAACAATTTCTGTTCTTTATTCCTCTGGTGTTGTTAAGGTCATCATCATACCTGATGGACGAACTATTATATTATTATTAGTCATGAAAATAAAATGAACCTTTCAGTTTCTTACGTTGGGAGGGATTTTTTATACAACTATATCCTGAAGGCGATCATTAACGGGAGGCGTATTAAACTGAACTACTGTTGCTGCTATTAAGGGAGTGCTGAGAAAGGTGAGCAATCATGTAGTGAAGTTTGACGTAATTTGCTTCACTTGACGTGACTGACCTGCACCCCTTTTTGTTTTTAAACGTCTTGGGGCAAGAAAAAGTTCTAGAATTGAATGCCTATTCTTTCACCTGTTTGTTGACTACAAGATGGTGTACTTACGGTCCGCATTGGTTTGTTTTGTCATTTCGTATCCTTTGCGTGGTGTCTCAGATTTTTTCCGGCACATGTAGCAAATTACTATCAGTACAACAAGACCAACAATTACGGTACAATAGATAATGTGAAGTGTCTTATTGTCCGGGCATTCTGTAGTTTCTATAGAATAAACAAAAATGCATACCATTGTAGTATTCACTTACAGAGTCTTGCATTTTGTGAAAAACACAGAGAGCTAAAGATTACCAAACAATTAATTCACTTAGAAATTACATGCATTCCGTTTCTCTTTCGTAAATTCTACTTCATATCTTCATGTCTACAAAACTAATCAGCCCGACACCTCAGGTTTTCAGCATAGGACTTCCAACTCTCCAAATCTACAAACAAATCTGACAGGCATCAAAAGCATAATTTTATATTAAAAAGCATTTAATACATTCACCATGGCATATAATTTATTGTCATTTTTTAATCATGCTAGTCTATGCCTAATTATGCTTTAACGACCTGTTTAGGACAACCATTTGTGTCGGTAATCAGTTGACCTTTTCAGAATCCACTGGAGGCTTCCGTGTAGCTATAATTAAAATCAAATGCACGAAAATGTATTTGACTGGAAACATTAAAATTTGGCTGGGTTTTAGTTTGTGTTCGATGGCGAAAATAACAAAAAATGTGAAAGAACCCAAAAAAGGGTTCCGACTGTGGTTCAAAGCAAGGAGATAGTGTTGAACATGAGGTCAGCCAATGCAGAAAATGCAAAAAGCTCACTGTGAAAGTAAACACATGCTAAAGTTCCAACGTTTTGTAAATTCAACCAAACCTTACAATAACTATGAGGTTGAAAGTTTTTTTTTAGTTGTTTTTTTTTTGGGGGGGGGGGGGGCACTCAGATTGAAATGCCATTTGGTCTGTAACCGTCGTATGCATGACTCCGTGAACTTTATATTGAACAGAGTGGGTGAATGAATACATGAGTGAGTAAATAAAAATATATAGATAGACAACTACATAGATAGGTAAATACATAATAAGTAAATAAACAAATAAATAAATAAATAATAAAGCCATAAATAATTTGGTACATAATTAAATGAATAATCTGATAGATAAAGTACGCAAATGAATGGATCACTCGATGATTAGGCAGTTAAATAAATATATAAATAGATAAGTCTTTCTATCTGTTGGCCAGCCTTCTGCAGTGACTGCCCTGAGTGAGGTTGAAAGTCATTATTCTTTCTTAGAATAAGGAGGACCAAACTCGATTTTCTCCAAAACTATCTGATGGATTTATTTGAAATTTTACATGGGCTCATATTGCACATTAAACTTAACGGAGCTGATTTTTTTCTGTGTTTGACTATAGGCCTTTCCGGTAACGAAACGAAAAATTTGCCGATCCATGTTTTGGGGAGTCTTTTCACTTCCAAGATGGCGGATCCAATGTTTACTCTTATGAAAGTAACTGAGTTGAAAACTTATTTAAAGACTAAGGGACAACTCATCAGTGGAAGAAAAGATGATTTGTTGCGCAGAGCTAAAGCTACACATGAACTTTTCAAGGACAGAGCGATTTTGGGTCAGGATACAGCCCACGATCATAAGAATGGGCCCAACAATGTCAGCGATGCCGTGGCTGTTTTCGCATTGAAAGACTGGGTGGATTTTAGTGATGTAGCAGTAGAAAAGTGGCCTTCAGTAACAGAGAAAGAACTGTATAACTATATGGTTTACACCAGACCTACGGCCATAGCAGGATATGGACCAAAGAATGCCAGAAAGCAGCTGAAGGCAAGGACATTTTATGAGGACTCCCACGTCCATTCTGTCAGGTGAGTGTGCTGTAGACCAGTGTCAGTTCAGTAGTAGTACTAGATTCTAAGTAGTAGTGTAGCCCTAGGGGCCTAGGTCTACACTGTCATCATTCACAGTCGCCATTGGCATTAATTAACATTTGGATGTTTGCTTTTTAAAATATTTTATGCTCTGGTGTGTCAGATTCTAGATCTGCATGACATTTCAAGCGAGGTTATTCACAGTGAAGAATTCTCATTTACTGATTGAGTGAAGCTGGTTCCACTGCTCTTAGTCTTAGTTTAGCCTTAGAGTTTAGTAGTTCGCACTGTATACTACTAATACTAGCCATTACTAGGGGAAGAGTATCATATGAAACTCACTACAAAAATTCAGCAAAAGCATGACTTACATGGGCAAATTCCACTTCAATGATACTTACAACTTATATCCAATTCATAACTTACAATAACTCAACTTCCAAGCTCATTCATAGCTTCGAAATCTTGTAAAAAAAATCCAATTTAAATGGGCAAACAGCAGCAACATTATATTATATATTATATACTCTTTCTGCCCAAAATACCGCGAGAGAGTACTGTACAAGGACGCAGCCTTGGGAGTGTCCACTTTGGGGGGAGGGGGCATGATGAGATCCTACATGGTCGGATCCAATTGAGTTTTTTACTCTCGCCTCAACTTATGCTCCTCTGAGTTCCATATGGTGCTCTTTCCTATAATTAGACTAAATCTAGACTAACTTAAGTGAGCCTAGACAAAACAAACTTGTCTAGGTTTCAGTGGATCCCACTCATTGACACATTTACTAATAATTGCCATGCAGAGAAGATTAAGAATCTCTGGTCAAGGTCTTTGCTCTATTCTAGTTTCTGCTTTTTAAGAAATGTAGAGCACAATATTATTCAAGATTTGGTGTTACTTACAGTTACAGGATACTTACACTGCAGCACTAGTAGCAGGGCACTTTTCAAGGGAGAGCAGTTCAAACTGAGCTAAAGAAGTAGACATGTGCCTGCGTGCATACATGCCAGTATGACTGAATTAATTTTTAAAATCACTTGACATAATGGGCAAGAATTGTTGTCAATGGAAGTACATAATGTGATATTTCTTTCAATCTTTTAACTTAAAAATCCCTGTTCATTTTAAAAGTACTACAGTGGAAACTGATTTGGCAGGACAGCTCAGTTTCTATGTAATTGTCTCTCTAAAGCGGGCGTCCAGCATAAGTGGGTTCCACTTTATTACATTACTTTTTGTCTGTTGTGTTAACCCTGACCATACGAGTTTTTTTGTCCTGTCCATATGACGTGGGGTGATAGTAATATTTAAGTATGCCCCCATTTGTTACCATGTCTACATTCTTGAGGAATACTGAAAGGTTCAATGAGCTGGGGTATTTTTTAATACTAAAAATAAGCAATTCTCTCAACTTCTCTTCTTCCACTCCCGGTTTTAAGTTATTAAATTTCTGTCTTGAAATCCCCATCCCTTTGGGCCCAGCATTCCCCAAATTCCACTTATGGCCCTGAATACAATGCTCACCGACATGGCATAATACAAAACATGAAGGGCAGACCCAAACACTAACAGTACTAACTAATGTGTCAACATCTAGACTAGATTAAGATAGCATGTGGATAACATTTTGTCTTTTTGTCTTCTGTGGTACTCATAATTACTAGTCTACATCTAGACATTCTCACAACACTCACCCTCACATGCGCACTGATTTAAACAGACTACGGGTTACATTATTATGATGAAGACTAGACTAGGGCTTCAGTCATCGACAGAGCGTCATTGGCAACCACTGCACTGTATCTCTAGACTAGACTAGATCTAGATAACCGACCGTTTCTTACCTGAAATGGGGCATGGATTCTTCCGAACGATCTTCAGTCGCTGGATCCAAACCTTTGCCAGACGTTTTTCCCTGGGAATCCGGTGGAGTGAAATCGTTCTTCCCTCTACAACTTTGCCGGAATAGTTTGAGCAGGCATAACAGTAAGGTTTCCCCATGTCGTCCCGGTTCAAAATGGCGGACCCGACTCCCCACACACTTTTTGGGCAAGGGCATTCACTCTGAGTACCTTGCTTTTTCGGAAAGGCCTATAGCCTGATTTGAGTTTGTTTCTTTGCGCTTTGTGAGAAAATAATACCGGGTACTCAGACTTAATTATTAAATACACATTGATACAGTACTAAATTGTGCAAAACACACTGTTTCTAGTAAAGAGATTTTGATCCCGCTCATTCCAAGAGTGACGCAAATAACAATCACATAAAACCAAGGAAAGAGAGAAATATACCATCTTCCATGGTAACACCGTATTGTTATACATGTTTATGAGACAAAAACGCTATTTTCCAATGTGTGAACTGAATTACTGGTAGATGCAGCACTCATGGTGAGAGTTTAACTTGAAAAGGAAATAGAAAGGCATCACAAAGGTTACCTTTCATTGTGGGCCATTTATTTAAATCATTAATTTTGTTTCATACAACATCGGTTATCACACTTGTAAAAATCTTTCTTTTTTTTAAAGCATCCGTTCCTTAAAATCTTTACCAACCTAACAGTACAAAGAAGAGCAATACAGAGGACCTTCTGGCAAAACAAGTAAGATTATCGAAGACAGTTCAGAATGTCAAGCGGTTATGATATTAAATCGGACAAAGAAATCATTCAGTTTTTGCCTTCAAAGATAGGGCAAAGAATGTATCAGCACAATCTGAAGTAATGAGGTGTATTTTCTGGCAAACTGGTGACGCCCTCATTTTGCGTGTAGCTACAGTGCAAAATATGTAAAATTTCGTTGACTTTATGAACCTAAAATTTGGTTGGGTCATAGAAATGTTTGAATTAAATAAACACAAAATGTGAAAAAAAAACACAAAGGAGTTTGCGACAGTGGTTCACAGTAAACTGATACTCTATTATACTGATCTGGGTGTCAGCTGATGTACAAAATGCAAAGGCTTACTGCTTATTTTCTGTCTTGTCTCTAAATATTTCGATGAGTCCTCTTCTAACATATAATATGTTTTAGTGAATCAAACTTATTAACTGCAATCCTCAATCTTGAGATATATTTTATCCAACACATCGTGACCTGAAAATAACAAAGTTCCATGATTGTGACATTTATATTAAACTGACAAAAACGGCTTTGAAATTTTTCTTGTTGGAGTGGATTACGTACGTCTTCTATCCACATTTGGTTTAGATTTAGAAGTGATTCTGCAAAGCTAACACAGTAATGACGTGTTTGGAATTTTACTTATAAACTTGTGCCATGTCTTGAATATTTTCCCTGACATTTAAAAACACGTGTTTGTCTAAAAACACTGGACTCTTTTAAATGTGACCTTCGTTAATGTAAGTTCTTGTAATTGAGTGGAAGCAAGACATAACATTTCAGCTGTCATTTCAAGAAGGAAGGAAGAACCAGAGAATCGAATGAAATTAAAATTTATACTTGTCGCGTTATATCAGGAAGTTCACCCTATTTGTGAGAATTCATTCACTTACTACACCTGGTAATGTAAAACAATAGCTGGTTGCACAAAATTAAACAAAAGTTCAGTTTTCCATAAAGCAATTTGATCAGCGGGTAATTTGCCATATTTTAGCTGCATTACGTCGTGGCGAAAATAAAAACATTGAAATTATTAATTGTTATTTTTATAATGTAAATAATATTTTATTTTTCAGTTTCAATGAAAGTAAGCACACGCTATGGTTTCAATGATTTGAAACTATATCCGCTCAAAAATTGTTTTTCTTTCTTTTTAATCCAACCTTAAGGATGGCAAAATTTCGCATTGAGTTACACAGAAATAACAGAAAACAGTGAAAGGGGGGGTTAAAAACCAACATCATCTTAAGCAAATCCGTGTTGTTATTCACAAGTCAAAAATAACTGATTTCTCATACAGGTAGATAGATGTCGCAGTTTTGAGTACTTAACTAGAAAAGTAAGTAGAAAAACACCACTCAAGTTACATTTCATTACAGTCGATTTAATTAAACCATTTTCCTTTTTTTCGTACTACAGAATCTATGTCACTCTTAAAGATCATCAAAACTATACAGTAATTCAGCTCTTCAAAACATGTGCGAGCATAACAGTACAAAGAAGAGCAATAAGAAGAAGAGCACAAAGGAAGGCCATCGTGTAATTTTTATGTCCGCAGTAAGAAACTACTGGTTCAACATCTCTGCCAATAGCGTTAGTGAGTAAAATGGCTCGCTAAAAATCACATTTATAACGCCATATTTAAGGTACTGTTTCATAACACAACCTAAAATGCGTCTTATGAACGTATGCATGTTATGTTGACTTCTTCCCACCAGGAAATAGAATTTATCTTTTCATAATCTTTGGCGCCAGCAAGTTGGGCTGTGTTGCAAATACTTTGGACCCTTTCTCACTTTTATTTGGTTTTCTAATATCTATTGTACTAAATTTTAGTCTCTGCATGACTCAATTTGAGATGAATCGAGGGCTCTTTAGTAAGTTTTTGTTGGTTCACAAAGTCACTAAAGTGTCAAAGCATTTGATTGGATAGTACGCTGTAACATCCTGCTGAGCCTCATTCTCATTGGTTTTAGCGATTACAACCTTGTTGTTCTTAACAGTTAAACTAAGGAATTGCTAATATTTTGTTCTTTGTACTTTACCCCAAAAATAAAAGTCATTTTACGGATACTATCTTAACTGAGCACTTACCCAGGGACATAACTCAATTATTTTTTTTACTGACAGATGAAGGCATTAAGACCAGGCTGTTGTTACTTAAACATACGTACCCCGAACCTATTGCGCTAGTGCCTATCCCTAACCCCGTCCTTATCCCCAACCCTAAATCTTACCGAATCCCCAACCCTGCTCCTCCCCCTTTCCCCCAGTTTCAACCAACAAAAAAAAAAAAAACGGGAGGAAAAGAAAAAGAAACTTTGAAAGAATAATTAACTAAGGCTGTTGTTAGAGTATTTCGGGTGTGGGTGGAGGGGATGGGGGTGGGGGTGGTTTCTAGCTCTGCTGTCACAAAAGGGTTTAAAATACGTACCCCTCGCGCAAAATACTTGGGGTACGTAAATACATATGTAACTACAATCTTAAGATTATTATTCTGAGGTCACAATAAATGGCAGAAATAGTAGCCATTGTTGAAATGATGACATTGCAAATGATGACATCACAAATGATGACAACTTCGTATGACTAGATCTAGTCCACAGCAGTGCAGTTGTAGGAAAATAGGTGTTGACACTTGCAGAAGTCAGAACCCAGGGCATAAAAGTTGCAGTAAAGTAAACATAGTAAAGTGAAGAAATAATCAGTCCATACTGTGTTGCAAACGTATCGGGAGCATAATAATGTAATAACTTGTCTTCATGCAAAGAAGTAGTAAACTCAGAATGTAACTATAGATCGTGGTGGCAAAAGCAAAAACTACGCTTTACTTAAAAATAAAATGCCATCATCATACGTTCACAACCTACCTGAATGACTAATATTTTGTCCAAACTTATCAATGCAAGCGTACTTGCATTGATAATTGGCAGGTTCTCCGCCTGTCTGACACCATTTCCGGAGTTCTTGTTCATCCATATTTTTGGGGAAACAAGATTCAACCATTCGACTTACATTACTACAGTATTCAGCAAATCCAAAGCACTCCCCATTTCCATCTAAGCACTTAAATATGGGGCAGCACCCTGACTTAATATCATCAAGTGTTGGTCTTTTTCCTATTGTTTGATGCCGCTCTGAGGAAAAGATAACAGTGTTATATAATAGTCGCCATGATTAAAAAAAAAATAACTCATTACATCTATTGTTACAGATAACACATCCAAAAAGACACCACCAACAGAAGAAGTAATCTCGGAGATCTTTGGTGTTATTGTGTGATGCTGAGAAAATGAGCCGAAAGGCAGCAATATTGTATTTAAGAAGTTAACCCCCCCCCCCCCCTCCCCAAAAAGAAGAAAGCATTAAAATTTAATGTTGATGTCACAGATGTTTTGAAGTCCGTTTTAAACAACTTCTTCCACGTTCCAGAGAGATCCGTTTGGGTCTTGTATGCTGTGATGGGGGCACTGCAGCTCTATTCTCTGCCTTGGTGTCTGAAATGTCTGGGCTGTCACTATTTACATAAAATTCCCAGCACTTCGCTTATTTTCTCTCTCTTGAATAAATAAATTTGAATACATCTGGATGCAATGACAAAATGAAAGGGTCCCATAAGCATTTTGTGAAATGAAAGTTCTCACCAGTGGTGCTGGTTTGCCTTTCTATGCGACTAGATGACCCTGCTTTGTCAAAAGTGTTGAGGACAGGTCATGGTCAACGATGTCCTTGTCGGGAATGGTAATTCACCAGGCGCTTTTGTTTATTAAATCCAAATATGAATATCTGAGTGGAAATACTGGGATTAAAGAGCAATTTGAACCATGTGCCTGATTCAGCTTTATTGTACTCTGCAACTTGTTTGACTGATTGAATCGCTGGAGACACACAATGTATACCTTGAAACTGGGAACTCTGATTTCTTTCCGTGGCCAAAGTGATTTCGAGGTCGCTTTTTATTGCAACATCCAGGACAAGATTAACTTATTTTCAGAACAGGGACGGATGACCTTGCACGTCCATACTTTTAACTTTTTTGGGGAGGGGGGGGTGCGTAAATAATCTGGCAGTTTTTAGACATTGCAGTTCGATAAGAAGTGAAAACTTTGTTGAAAACGAAGAGGTGTTTTTGTTTTTTTTTCCAAATAAATCGAAGGGGCCTGCATATACGATAATAATACTATTGCTAAGTTTGCAAAGTCTGAAAGTAGTCCGAAACATAAAAAGCAACTGGAAAATTTGGAGAGAAGATAAAGATAACATATTGTAAGGAGAATTCAGTACCTAATCATTTATCTCTCAGACTTTGATCGGTAACTTATAATTGAGACCTCAATTCCATCTAATTAATTAATTCTTTTCACTACTTTTTTTTTTTTTTTTTTGCTTTTTTACTAATTACCTTTTTTTTTTTTTTTTAAGTTCATTTACTCACACTCTTTCAAGTAACTTCATTTTCACAAACAAACAAAAAGTAAGTATGCTCGTACAATAAGAGTTGGCATGGTCGAAAGGTAATAGATTAAAGATGAATGTAGATTATTACTCCCCCCCCCCCCCCCCCTCCATCAAATATATATAATTACACGTCATTCTTTTTCAGCGCAACCAGCAAATTTTTTAAAAAAATGACTTGCACTATTAAACTGGACACTAATGTCTTCGCTTACCGCCCAAAATAAAGACGAACAGTACTGTAACTGTTATTGTCCATGTTGTAGGCATCATGTACCTGGGAGGAACGACTATTCTGTGCAGTTGTCAAAACAGAAGAGAGAAAACTTGTTATTCGAACAGCACAGTATAGTAATTTTTTCACAAGTGACTGACACCAGACAGTGAGTAAAGAGTTGAGTCTTATTCTTTACTTAAAGCAGATGAAATGTGTTTCCTCTCTCTCTCTGTCTCTCTCTCTCTCTCTCTCTGTCTCTCTCTCTCTCTCTCTCTCTCTCTCTCTCTCTCTCTCTCTCTCTCTCTCTCTCTTCCTTTCTCTCTCGCTCTCTCTCTCTTTTTGAATGAAAACTAAATAATCCTAAATTTGATGCTCCTTGGATAAGACATTAGCCTATCATAGTTTCACTTCCTGCTGAGGGCACAAAGTTCACAGGAACTTCAATTTTTTAAATATGCCAAGTAGAAAGAAATACAAAGTACATGAGGTTGAAACTGAAATTTCACACTCATTGACTCACACCTGGCCCAGTCTAATTTTGACCCTAAGAAGGCTCAAGTAACGTTTGAGAAATTCAGGAAAATATTTTAATCGAATCCTGCTACAATAACCACCACCAAAATAAATTATATTCCTGTCGAGCGTCTGATACTACAAACTTTGATTTGATGCAAATTGTAATATAAAATCAATCAACAGCCATACTTCTCTATAAACTGAACATTAGAGACAGCGAACTTGTTTTTTTATTATTCTATTTTATATTGTACAGTCGTGAAATATGGACAGTGATCGGTTTCTCCTCCTATATCTTATATTTGCAACAGAAGAAGAGGCATGGATGTACGTCAATGTATCCATTGACTGACGAAAGAACTAGACTTGTTCCACAGAACTGGCCTCCCTAGCACTAATGATATTAGCAGTTCTGTAATATATTATTTCTACCCGAAAGAAAAAAACAGGATAAAGCGCATACACATAACACCCAGCTGAAATTGTACACCGTATGCAAGAATTTGTCCTTGGAGCTGTGCGCGGGCGAGGTTTTTGCCAGATTGAAAGAGCATAATTATCCCATTCCACCTATAATGTGCGGGGGCGGGTCCGCGAAAGACCCTATAGTGGGCTTGATAAGTGGAACAACCGTTCAAAAAATGAAAGAATCATGGAACTTGGCGCAAACAGTCTCCTTACAATAGTGTTTAAGAATTTTGTATTAGCCACGAAGAAAAATCCAATATGGCGGAAAAAAAATTCAAGATGGCCGCCAAACAATGCAAGGATGTATTTTGTTCCTTGTCTACAAAGCATCGGATTTACAGCCAGAAATGTTGTATCTGGCAAACCTTTTGTCCTTATCAAGCCTGTTTCAATCGTTGTCAACATTAGTACCCTTGAAAATGTCAATATGGCCGGAAAATACAAGATGGCCGCCAAGCAATACATTGTGTCCCAATAATTGTTAGAAATGCTGGCTTTCAAAGAGATCAGTTTTACAAATCTCATGAATACATATTGAAAGCTGTTTAAATCGATGGAACAACTAAATGGGATAATCTTTAAAAAAAAAAAAAAATCAAGATGGCGATACAGTTAACTCAGTCCTAGATCCGAGAAATACCAGCCGAATCCATGAATTTTACCACTTTTAAAAAATCCAGAAAAAAATTATTTTTTTTCCATTCTACCAACACAATACTAGAATTATGTATATTATTTAACATTCATGATACCTATGTGCTACGCCAGTGTCTAACTAGCATTTTCTGTAATTAACAGGTAAAGTAAGTCACCAAAAATGAGCTGAAGGCAAAGAAGTGTCTTAACGTCATCGTAGTGGGTTTGATAATAATGTTTTGGAACAGTCGTTCACAAAATGATAGCAACATGAAACTTGGCACGAACATTCTTCATTTGATAGTGTTTGAGAATAATATGTTGGCCACCAAAAAAATAAAAAAAATCAATATGGCGGGAAAATTAAAGATGGCCGCCAACAATATAAATTCACTTCCTTGTCACCAAAAGCATTGAGTTTACAGCGACATATGTTATAACCGACCTTGCCTTGTCCTTACCAAGCCTATATAATTAATTATCAAAATAATTTAACAAATTAATAACCTTAAAAATGGTCGAAGTACCACTTCTACTTAAGGGTGTCCTAACCTTCTTTCAAGATATATATAGGAAACCTTATTGCTGATTTGAGAACTCAGACGGCCACCGACTTTAATTCGGTTTGATGCCACGAACTGATTTCAGTTAAAATGTTGTGTATTTTTTTGTTGCTGTTGTTGTTGTTGTTTTTATGGAGGCGGAAATGTTTCCCCATTGAGAATTGAGCAATGCCTTGGTCTGTACCTATATTGGACATTCTCGATACTGGGTCTCGCCAGCGATCCTTTGACGCTCCACCTTACCACATCACAATAGCGATGCTGAATGTCGAATGATCCTGGGGACATTGGGGCCCGGCACTATACGGAATGAGGCACAATTCTAGAAGACATGACAGGCGATGAAATGACTACATGTAATCAACTTGCAGTGGGCTCGGTACTGATATCCAAGACCAACTATTACCAAGACGGTGCAATCGATCGTTAAATACAAACGCGAAGAGTTCCGCCGCGTGCGTTGTCTGCTAGACTGACCCAGCGCGTATGGTGTGCCAGGTCATGGCTCGCTTAGCAAAGATTTGATGGTGGCATGAAGTAAACAGTGATATTTTCTTTATGTCCCATTGGATGAGATGAGATTAATAGACTACCAAGACTACCAAGAACTGTACAACAGAGGATCTATTCAAAGAATTAATTTAATGATTAAAGCAAATAAATGAGTATAAACTGCAAACTTTGAATGGAGTTCCTACATACATAAAACCAAAGGGGAACTGTACCGGTACATCTTCTAATCTTATGAAAAAGTGTGGGGATAACCAGGGTAGCAGAACAAGAGGAATGAAGTAGGAAAAGAGACCAGATGGGACATTATTTAAATGATTAAAGCAAATAAATGGGTACAAAACACAAACTTTGAATGAAGTTCTCACATATCAGACCAGAGAGGAAATTCACATCTTCTAATTTTATCAAAAAGTGTAGAGATAACCAGGGTAGCAGAAAAAGGGTAATGAAGTAGGAATAATGACCAGATGGGCGATTAAAAAAATCAACAAAAACTCAACAAAATCCAGCCACAGTATTCTGATGATAATGAACGTTGAAAAAGTGTTACTCATGTTGCAGTTTCTTCAGTTTTCCAACCTTCTTCCCTGAAATGTTCTGTTTTGGGGCACTATTTCTGATTGAATTTCTATTGCTTGAGGATTAATAAGGAAAAGGGAAAGAAAGAAAGACCGAAACAACAACAACAAAACACTTCCTTTAAAAGAAATTCGGGATGATCAAGTGGAAAAGTTCATTCACATAATTATTGATTGTACGTATGGGATTCCTTAGCTTTGAGAAAGTTTATCAGTATTTGATCGATGGCATTTTAAGGCTTCCTCAAACAAACAAAAAGACGATGCTTATACCGAAAGTTGAATTAGCAATTAGAGTTTTACGCCCCTCCCTCTCCACAAACACAAACACACAGCTGATGATCTCCATAGCACATGCACTAGTCCAAACACAAAAATATTGGGACTGTATGAGGAGTGCAAAGGTGTATGTCTGAAGTCCAGTTTACTATAATAGACATAAACTTCAAGTCGGCAAACAGCCTTGCGAAGTGTTAATTTTGATTCTTCACAAGGATCACTGGTCTCCTCGATTAACATGTACGACGAACCGTGTGCCTGTGTTTACGATTGTACGCGCCGGACTATTTTTAGAAACTCTGGCTCGGCGGACGGAAGTGCTTGAATTGCACCGTCTTGGTATAGTGGGTCTTGGCTGACATTAGTCGTTCAAGCACTCCTGAGACCAGTACTCACCATGTCGACCCATGTAAACGCGATTTCAGCCATGTTCGAAGTCATAAAAAAAATGTAGGTGATCGATACAACCGTGGGTAAACTGCTTAATAAGAGACTGGGCTCGTCATGGTGGTGGTTGCATGGACAGAAAGAGGAGATGGCTGGCCAATCCATTTGCTTGCAGGTTTCAGGCTCTGTTACCGGCGTTCCATACAGCGTCTCCATTCTGACTTTGTCAAGAGGCGTCTCTCTGGCAGACATACCACGTATTAAATACATGTATACGACTTGTTTAAAGGCTTTTGGTCACGTCGTTTCATTGAAACGACCTGCACAAAAAGAAAAATGGCTTTAGCAGGAAAATTGATAATTGTATCACTGCCCCCATTCTGAAACCGCACAAAGTACAAAGAATCTAATTTTACCAGGTGTGAGACAACTGTTTTAGCTGAATTGCTTCCTTATCATTCATACATTTTAGTTTTTAGTTTTAAGTAACTGAAATACTGTGCATCTTCTCCCTCGATGGTGAAAAATGAAGGTTTCTGCAAGAAGTTTCCTCCATGGTACATTTGGCAAAAGAGAGTTGTCATCTGCATGTGAGAATACATTTGTCCGATTTCATGATAATACCATGGATATAGCATCCATCCAGGAGCCCAGTGTCGACCACGAATTCATCTGTGTACATGTTTGTGACGTAACAGCATCATCGAGAAAAAAAGATTCACAGTGAATGCACTTGACCGCCACGAGAATAATGCAGATGACATGCTCTTGGCTTGTGACCAATGTTTCAAGCTGCTTAGAAAGTCGTGTTGCAATGTGTGGCAAGAGTAGCAGCGGGCTGTGATCAAGAGCTTGGCCCCGGATAATACCGCCTTGGTAAGCTGCTCTACAAATGTGCTGCTCTTATTGACGGCGAAAAAGTCAGACTGCATGGTTTTGTGCATAAAGGGGCCTTTCCTGCCACCGTGAAGATTTATAAATAAGGAAGAACTGTCCTTCGTTCTCTTTATCTTCTGAATGTCAATATCATCAATACTCAGGTTTCTGGTGCATTTGGGAAAAAAAAAAAACACGACAAAAACCTTTAATATTTGACGAAATAAACGTTTTCTTTTCCCCTTGTAGGCTGTCACGGTACCATAACCGCTGAAGGCATGAAAGTTGCATCCTATGCACCGTGATGGTCCGTGTTGTTAGATCATGAACAGGCAGCTGCCGTCTTTTTCTTGATTTGCCGAAAGAGGCCCACAGTTTCTGCAGTCCATCGTGTTGGTTCTGAAAATACTGCCATGATTATTAAATCTGTGTGATTTGAAGGAATAGAGGCCGTTGCAACACAGACGTGCACAATAATTGCAGGCTTTAGATGCACGAACCTTTGATCGGCCTTTTCAGTGGGTGCAAAGGGTTATCTGCCCAACTATCTATTTGCAGGCTGTTTTATTTCTTGTTGTACAATGCCATTTTGTATTATTAGGTATACTGTTAGCCAGCAGAGGAAATTATTCTGATTTGTCTCATTGTTTTGTAAATGATTATGTGGGCCAGCTCTTCCGCATGTATCCAGTTGGTGTTACTTTATGTCTGCTTCCGCCTCGCAAAGTTTGCTCACATAGGTCTACTACAGACTGCCAGACATACACTCATCAAACAGTACATCAACCTGTGCATGTCTCTGAGCAGGAACATCAATTTTTTTTCAGCCAAAGTGATTTCCGAATATTCTCGAAATGTGACCTGTTGGATAGCGACAACGAAAAAAAAAAATATCCATCAGTCCATTAGCTTGTAGCTGACATTATTTGCCCTCTCTCAGCTCTGCATAATGTAGATAATGTCTGCTGCCTCAGATCCATAGAGTTCTCATGCTGGTGCTCACAGGGAAACGCTGATTCTCATATTTGAAAAATGCGTCTGAGTGATGGTGACGGATTTGGCATGTATGAAAAAGATTAACAAAAAGTGTACAATCCTGCTTCGAGATTCTGCCGCTGTTTTGTTGTTGTTGTAGCTGCTGCTGCCTCCATACACCATAAACACTGCAAAGTTATTCTCATTTATGGACCATAAAAGAAAGAAAATGTCAGATAGTTCTGCATAGTAAACTAGTCGGTTTCTGGGCCAATTTTCTACGCTCAAAAACAAAAGTAACGGCAGCCATCTTGAATTTTTGTTTGATTTCAAATCACTTTATATTGGAGACACATTCTTTCCAACATCATAACTACATATTTTGAGATTTAACAAGCATTTATAACAAGTAATTTTTATGTATAACATCTGTTGTGTAGCCTATTTCCAGTATATGTGAGCCATTTTGAACATTTTCGTGGCCAACACCTTTTCCTTAAAATATCTGTCAAGGACAACATTTGTACCAAGTTTCATGTTTCTGTCATTTTTTTAACGATTTGTCTAAAAAATATAGACTTATCAAGCCCCCAGTTGTATGGGATTTTGACATGTTTGGACCAATGGTGAAAAAAAAAAAAAAAGAAAATGAGCTTTGCCAAAAATTTAAAAAAAGAAAAAAATCGAACTTAAAAAAAAAAAATCACGCTTTGTCTCCCCCCCCCCCCCCCCCCCCCCCAACAAAACAAATTGAGCTTGCCAAAATAAAAAAAAATTCACACTGAAAAAAAATTTTAAACATTTATTTTACAAATAAAAAATAACGTAATTATAACTTATAACTTACCTTTTTTACCTCCAAACTTGAAATTTTACTGTTAATCTTTTCAATATCATTCACAACTAACATAATCTGCAGGAATCTGATTTCAGCAGCTATTCTGTCATAATGAAGACACAACCTGCCAGACACTCCTTTTTATACAACTAGACTTTTCAAAATGGTTGTATAATTTGTCGTGAGGTAGTTGTTTAGAGTTTGTTTACATGCATCTAAGGCAGCAAGTTGTACAACCGAGGAAATGTTTTCTGAAACCCAGCAAAGACAGTGTGTAGGTAAGTAGGAAACTGTTGTTTACATTCTGTTTACATGTATCTAAGGCTGTAAGTTGTGCAACCAAGGACATGTTTATTGAAACTAAACAAGACAGTGTTTTAAGTTAATTAAGGAAATAATTTATGTTTGCAACCGAAATTTGTGTGAAAGTGAAACATTCTATTTCAATTGTCTAGGATTCTACAGAAAACCAATAATTTGTCCAGACGTAAGAATCAGTTCGTGCCCCACCAACGTTATCACGGACCCAATGAGTCGAGGGTCTTTATGCAAATATTCCCAGTGCACTATTGAGATATATCACGCTCATAATAGCTTTCCAATAATCAATGTGTGGAGTCTTTGTTAAGTGTTGCACACGATTAATTTCTAAAGGTTATAGAAATTGACGGGAATGAATAAACCACTGCAAATCGATCATTATTCAATAATTATTCATACCAAGAACAATCATCACCACTATTGATCAGCG
This sequence comes from Onchidella celtica, assembly GCA_963931925.1. Classification (NCBI taxonomy): domain Eukaryota; kingdom Metazoa; phylum Mollusca; class Gastropoda; order Systellommatophora; family Onchidiidae; genus Onchidella; species Onchidella celtica. The sequence goes on along the minus strand of OZ007568.1, from coordinate 54,718,463 downwards.
ATCGCCGATACAGACATGTTGAATTACCTGTGTAAACAATTCAGGATATCGATGGGTGTTTTTGTCGGTTGTTTGGAATAATCTTCCCATGAATAGTTTCCCATGAATTCTTGCTCTTAAAAATGAAAACAAAAGATTTATCCTGGAATGAGAATTTAATGAAAAGAAACAATAATCCTTTGTTACCTAAAAGCATAAGAGAAATTGTTGTAGGAAAAAGCGGATATGGGAAAAGTAATCTATTATTGAATCTACTCCTTAATGACGGATGGTTAGATTATGGTAATCTCTTTGTTTTGGGAAAATCATTATTCCTGCCTGAATACAAGATTGTTAAGGCAGGTTTTGAACAAAAGATACCCAAAGAGATTATATTTAAACTGTTCAACCAAAAGGACTATTGCATTAAGAAAACTATTTCTCCTTGTCAAATTTTAGAAGAAGCTGGACAGCAAATTGACAACTCTTCACCAATCAATTGCCAAGGGCATGGCATAGCCAATTATCAATTTTATGCAAATGCAGAAGATGTTCCAGATCCAAACGAATTAAACTCTTCCGATAAAAATTTAATGGTGTTTGATGATCTTTTACTTGAAAAACAAAACAAATGCGAAGATTATTATGTCACAGAGAGACATAGTAATGTTGACTGTTTTATATTGTCATTTGTATCCTTTTTTGTTTACCAACATCATGAAAGTCTATTTTACATAATATTGATTTTTAACTGTAAATCTTTATATTGTTCGTATTAATAATTTTTTGTCTAAATAGTTCATCTACAGTACTTACCATTTCATTTAAAACGCCAGTATTTCCAGCTTCTTTACTTGCTATTGATAAAGATAATCTCTGTATTAAAGCACTCGGATCCGATGGAAGAAATCCATTTCCGAAAGTTACTGTAGGACTGGGTTTTTCATAAGTTACTATAGGACCAACAGGTAAACTTCGTTGACTGGCCCATATTGGTTTTACTATTTCTGTGTATTTTTTTCCTTTACTAGATTTAGGTCTTGGATTGCTAGGACCGTTATTTTGTTTCATAGCATTAGTAGAAAAAAAGAATACGTGCATAATTAGCTTTATCTTCATCTAAATAATTTTGTGGATCTCTACTAGTTATTAGTTCCAATAAACCGGACGTTTCTTCATATTTATCTTCACCAATAATGATATGATCGTTATGAACTTTTCATTTCTTTATTTTCAATAAGAAAAAACTTGGTACCTTGAGAATAAATTCCAAATTTTTTAACCGCATTAGTTCTATTTAAATATTTTGTTTAATATGTTGCTGCCGTTGGTCCAATTTGTTGCATTGGAAATTCAATTCCTTGTAATGGCTTTGAGTCTATAGCAAGTGGTATTTCCTGTATAGCTTTTTTAGTTTCTTCAGCTGCTTTTTGAGAACTTTCTGTAACAGGAGCAAACACTTTTGAAAATTCTCTTTTCATTTTAACATCTCCTACTCTTTCGCTTGAATTATTTAACTGAATATTTCTTTTGGTATTTAAAAATTCATTAACAATAGTCGCGTTTTGAAGGATTTTCAATTTTCTAGAAAGACATTTTTTAGAACAGAAAAAAAAAAACAGGCTAATTTTTACACTTATTTCGATCCTTCTGATTCTTCTAAAAAAACTCATAACTCTTTTCATTGTTTCTTGTTTTCCTTTTTTTCAAATAATTTTTTTTTTCACAATCACCAATTGTTTTCCTTACATTTTTTCTTATTTCTCCTTTCAAGTTTCTGAATTTAGTTTCTTCTTCTAAGATGTATTTTAATTCTTCTTCTGAAATTTTTCCATCTTCAAGAGCTTTAGAAATATTATTTTGTATATTTTGTATGGTATTTTAAGTTTTTATTCCGCTCAGACTAAAATCTTTTGATGCTTATCAACTTTATGTTGTAGTTTCTCATTTATATACTTTGCTGCTAACCTTAAAAACTCCGTACCAATAGAAATACATTCTAATATAATAGCTATAGGAATAGTAACTACAGTAGATAAAAGTATTAACCGCGTTGTTCCCACACCAATGGTAGAAAACAAGATTTTGGGAAAAACCCAGCTAGTTGACTATAGGTCAGCCATCAAATAGAGTGGTGAGTGGAGAAGGTGAGGCAAACTACTGGCCATGAGTAAAGCTCAGACTAGTCATATCAAATGACTAGTAGTAGTACGAAGTACAATGTTTGTCTCACTTAAGAGCAAGGTTAAGGTCACAGAATTTGGAATTTTTTGGTAAAATTGGTCAGTGCATTTAAAGCTTTTGAATATTTTAAAAATGTTTTTCTTCTGTCTTCTTTTGTTTTTTCAAAAGAATTTTGAATATCAAGTATTTTCTGAATTTTATAGTTAGAAGCTTCGGAAGGATTTAATTCTGGTGCTGTTGGTGGTAATCGTGGATATATTTTTTCGCTCTCCATTTTTATAAAACACATATTTGGTTATACCAACAAGGTCTCTGACCTTTGGATAAACCAACACGGTTTCTGACCTTGGTCACACCAGTATATTTATGAATGGAATACTTTTAACCCACCGTTATATAGTTTACCTCCACTTTTTAAATATAACCCATCTCCTTTAAATTCTCCTCCCCTTCCTTTTGCAGCACCTAAATAAAGACCTTTTCCATCAGTTTCAAAATCCATCACCAATATCCATAACCATTACCAAATAGCTTTTGAATTCCGATACTTGCCAAACCTGTAAGGCCACCTATTCCGATTGCGTTTGCGACTGATGGGATTGCTGTAGATAGCAATGGTAGTGCTATTTAACAAGAGCAGCCAGAAATCCCCCTTCAATCTTCATGTTATATTTTATTTGTTTTCAACTTAGAGTAGTGTCTGCTCCTTGGTTTTGATTTAAAGATTTTCGGATTTTATTTATTTGTGTTTTGTTAAAGCTAACATATATCATTTCCAGGTTCTGTAATTCCAATTGTAACAGCTAGGTGTATTATTTCTCACCCAACCCTGACCGACTGGCCCCTCTCGGCCTCTCGGTCACTTCAATGTGCCTGCTTCTAAAAGCAAAAATCCATTGCAGCCTGGGTCTAACGCTCTGGACTTTTTCAAGAATAAAAATCAGATAAATTTCAGAATGATACATGTCTCCAATTTTGTTACATAAACAGTTTCTGTGTTCATTTTCCTCCATGAAAATATATACTTTGTGTGGTTTAAGTATTTCAAGAAACGTATATTATGTAATTTTTTTTTGTGAACACACCTATTACTTGGAACGTTTTCTCAGGGAGAGGGTACGTATTTTGAACTGCCAACAGGTGGGCGGTACACAATGGGTTGTGAGAACGCCTCGGTTTGACCGCAAAACGCGATAAATGCCATTTCACACAGAGTTAGGTCCATGATATAATACTTTGATGTGAGTTACATGATATGATTTTTTTTTTAATTTAAAATTCCACAAAAAGTTATATATCCAATGGTAATGACCCATGAATGTTATCTGTTTGTTTTTTGTGTTTGCAAAACGCGATAAACGCCGCATTGTTTTTTTGACGAAACTCGACAAATCCAAAAGGGAATCCCCTCATGGCGTCATTCCGTTTTTTTTTACCAATCACTGACGCTGAAGCTCTTATGTCCGCACAAGCATTAAAATGGCGGCCATCTAAAACAACAACAAACCCGTCTGATGACTTTTTTTAGCTTGCTTCTCCATTGCCAAGCAGAAAAAAAAGAAAGGTAGGGACTCCTTGAAGTATGGCAGACACTCAGGTATAGGGGAAATGCCCTCGGCCTCAGTCAGTTTGCCAAGCAGCACTTTTGACTCCTGGTAAATTAATATTATAATAACCGGACCAAACAGTGGGGTGAAACAGGCTGTACCTTTGCTTAGAGTTAGACTGTGCACAGATTCAGATGCCATCACTATGACTAAGGCAAATGGAGGTTCTGGGAGGTCCTCCGCCCGTCCGCGCCAGTCAAGAAAACACACTAAAGTCGAAAGAGGGGACTTTTGAGTGGGCTTATCAAAAGGTTGGGTTTAGTATTTGTATGGGACAAAGAAAGAGGGGCGCTTTTTCGGTTGTTCCCACCCCTCCTTAGTTAACGGAAGGACTTCCGAATGCGTTCCATAGTCCGAGTGAAAACAATACATGGCTACCCCGGCGGCTTTCCCTGATATGTCAATCTGACTACTGCCCAGACGAACATCGGCCTACGGCCTCGATGATACAAACTGACTAGACCCTCACGTCGTTACATATCAATCTGACAATCGACTAATATAGCCTGGGTAAGTTGGGGTGGGAACAACCGAAAGAGCGCCGAAAGGAGAAAGAAAGAACGAAAGCGCGGGTTAGGGGAGGTATTCATCATTATTATGTTTAACATTTTGGTAAGTGGAGCGGACGGAGGGAAGGCCTTCCAAGGTTTTTGCCCCACATGGTGCTTTTTGATGCTGTGCGGCTCCCCGCAAACAACCAACGCGGAAATGAAAAGGGTCTTAGGCTTGTTAATCAAAAAAGCTTTTGTGGTATTCACAATGAACGAGGCTTTTTTGTGTTCATATAATTACGTAAGCTGCCCACTGTCATCAGATTTTCATAGTAATAATGATAAAATATTTGTGTTGTTTTTTTTCTGATAATAGGCTGTTAGTGTTAAGTAATATTATAACTATTTTCATAGAGTACAAGATTATGATTTTACAATATTATTATTATATTAAAGATCCACCGGTATTTCTTGGTCCATTTTTTTTTTTTTGCAAGGCATGAAAGAAGACAATTTTATTTATGAAACTGAATTTCTTCATTGATTGTATCAAGGAAAACAGAAATTCTTATTTCAGTGGATCTTTAAGACGTGAATTTGGTTTTCATGTACCGAGTTTATAATACAGTTAACAAAATACACGCTTTCTCACTTTGGAGTTCCTCCTCAGACTCAAATTCCTCCCCCTCCCCCCAGCCCCCAAGCTAAAACTCCTACCCTTGAATTTGACACCCAAACACGACATAATAACATAGTAAACCCGTTAATTATAACATATAGTACGTAATCATTATATAGAGGACTTTTCTTCAGCTATTGAAAAGGTATTCCCAAAAACAGTGTTCACAAAATCTGTTAGAAAAGTCAGTTTATCTCACATTGGCTAACCTCTGTTTTGAACCAAGCGTCCAGCCAATCATCTTCACGGCCGAGAATGAAATATTTTTTTAAAAATATAAATATAAAACATCGATACCGTCAAATTCAATCCAGTGATGATGCGCCCACCGCTAAATTTGACATGCAACTTTTGAAAGTTGTCATCAAATATCACATGCATCACAGGTGCTGCGTATGGTACTGTTGATTTTTGAGCATTTTATGTTAGTCAGTGGGAGTGTAAGGATAATGCTAGAAGTTTCGTCGTAGAGACGAGTGGTTATTTGTAGAGAAAGCGGACGAAATTTCATTTTGTTTCTACTTTGCGGTTAGTTGTCTATCGTTGGGGGAGGGCGGGGGCCAATGTAGCATCGAGGAGAGGGAGGTGGTACAGTTGAGCATAATGCTAGAGTGTCCCCTCGATCATTCCACAATGGGAGACAATGTGGGGGCGCTAGGTAGATATCATACTAAGCTCAGAACGTCACAGGCAATTTGCTGCCACTGTGCCTGCAAAATGTACACCTTGAGAAACAGTGGTAGAGGCTGACTGTGTCTGACCGGGCTTAATAAGATGGTATCTTCGCGGATTTACCAAGAAAATACTGGAAATTATGGCGAGCACTGTTTGACTTACACAGGCAAAATCATGGTGGGAATTCCCCAAAAAGCATACAGCTATGTAACTCACGAAATATCATAAAAACCACAGAAAAACTGTGGGGTCGCAGCAGGGCTATAAGCAAAGTCAAAATTGGGCAAAAAGAAAAGGTTGTATGTTGCAAAGCCCCGCGTGAGAAATAAAACCCAAACAATACAAAGCAAACTAAAGAGAAGACAGAAAATACACAAATTTTCGGCTTTCGCCTTTGTCAAGTGAAAAAAACGAACAATAAAAGACTTCAACAGGAACGAAGTGAAACAGTTTACTTAGCTGCGAGTTCTTGCTTCGTTAGCAGCACCAAAGCACGTCCGTCCGCCAAAAGCATGCTAAGTAAACTGTTTCACTTCGTTCCTGTTGAAGTCTTTTATTGTTCGTTTTTTTCACTTGACAAAGGCGAAAGCCGAAAATTTGTGTATTTTCTGTCTTCTCTTTAGTTTGCTTTGTATTGTTTGGGTTTTATTTCTCACGCGGGGCTTTGCAACATACAGCTATGTAACTGAATGGATTTGGGTTTTCCCAAAGAACTTAGCTATACAGACTTGTATAGTTAAGTTCTTTCGGGTTCTCCCAATTATTACGTGTCTGCTAGTGTCCTCTTTCTCTTGGGATTCTAGTAGGCTGTTCGAGTACGGTCAGTGTTTCAAGGGCATATTTGAGACTATATGTAGTTGTCTAGTGTTGGAAATAGTCAACTTCAGTTATTTTGGGTCAAAAGTATATCCTGTAGAAACAGAGATAGACCATACATGTATTATATATCAACAAAGTGGATTGCACCAACTTGCATGTGTCACAGCCCAATGCACTGGCCACCGTGTATAATTTCTACGTGACAGGTAAAACAACTCGAGGCTGTGTTAGCTTCGTGCCCTTGCCAGGAGGTGATATTCTGTTGTCCGTGGCTCTCGGATAAAATTAAATGTTTTATTCAAATTGATAATAAATCATATACGTATGCTAAACTTGAATGTGGAGCTCCTAATATGTAAATGTTATTTTTTGTTTGGTTTGTCCTCATTCGAAGAGAGAGAGAGAGAGAGAGCTCGATTTTACAGAATTTAGGCCTACGTCATGTAGGCTGCCTTTCTATTGCTTTGAGGGTTAGGTGCTGAGGAAAGTTCATGTACATTCGTAATTAATGGTGTAAGGCTTTGATCACATCCCACCCAACCACTTTAGTACCACCCCTATTGTCCACAGATAAAATGATGACTAGTATGAAAAGTGACCCTCAGTGCTAAGTGAACCTGTAGGCATAGCTATAACTTTTTCAAAGAATTCGAGGGGTATTTGCCATATTGATGTATTCGACATTTTGCCGATTTTGGGGTTTTGTCGTGAAAATAGTTCTCTCATTCCTAATATGTATAAGTGCCATTCTAGTCAGTTAAAAACTTTTCGAAATATGTGTTTGTGACTTAAGATTTTATGTGTTTTAGCCCTTTTGCTTACCAAACTTCAGTCCTCATGTACTGGAAAAGGCAATTTTAAAATGCACATACAGTAATATGGCATCGAAATACCTGTCGAACTAATCAATTTCACTCCTGTGTCTATTTGCTTCTCTTCTATTACTCAGAACGACAAGATGATGACTCCAGCAATAACAACGTTGGTCATCCTATTTCTGGCATCCGGTAAGCAGAGACTTGATGTCCAGTTATATAGTGTAGGGCAGGTTGTGTTTTTTTAAACCTGCTCCTGATAGTGATGAAGAACAATCTCATAAGTTGTTTTGTTTGTTTGTTTTTTCACAACAAAGCTTTACTTTGAACAGAGGTAAAATTAGCGAAGAGCTCGGAAAATTTAGCAAAATGTGATTTCCCAGTCAAATAAATCACCAAGTTGAAAAAGAACAAGGTTAGAGAAAAGATGAACAATGACTTCATCATTTTCACCTTTGACCTTTCACTAGGCACTGTCCATCCACTGCAGGATGTAGCCCACCGACTATGACTTCGTTTCCTTTCTGTCTGATGTCTTCCTCGTCCATGTTGTTCACCTCTCATCATAGCATACACAGAGCAGAACAATCTCAAGGGCGGACTTTATGTGTGTAAAACTGCTTTCAAAATTCAACATTGAACACTTTTTGAAAATTCTAAACTCGAAACTGTACATATTTGTATGGCTGTCTTTTGGGTTGGTTTCACTGTATTTCATGGCATAATAACACAGCCATGATCACCGGGACTTCCAAACTAAGCAATGACTTCATTATAGCATACAAAAACCACAAAATATCTCAAGGGTAGACTTTATATGTGTAAAACTGCCTTCAAAATAAATTCAAAATTGAACATTTTTCAAAGATTGTAAAATGTGCATATATGTGTGGCTGTCTTTGAGTTCATTTCACTGCATTACATCATATGGCATAAGATTGCATTGATGACCTGGACATCCAAACTGCTTTTTTGTGATTTTTTCTTCTTATTTATTTATTTATTTATTTTTTTTTATTTTTTTTTGTCTTACATGATGTAAACTGAGTTTCCCCTTCTTTGTATCTGAGCATCTACTCAATTCTGTACTCTTTTCATCAGAGCTGCATGCAGGGGGAGGACAAGAAACGTCACAGGATAATGTTAGAAATGGTCGAGGCAAAGGGCCGACACTGGAGGACGTGAAGGCTGCTCAGTGTCCAACAACGGCACCATTTAAATGTGTGGAGGCGAACGGCTACTGTTACAACTTTACACAATACTGTGACAGGGGTCACAACGAAGTTAAGTCTTGCTTTGTCGAGGTCACTGATGTAGAAGAATTCTGCCGGTCAGCAAAATCACCTATCAATCCTCAGTGTAGGTATGCTTGTCTTGACCAACTTGGATGGAACATAACAGAGAAACTTCTCTTAGGTGGGTTGTGAAATTGAGTTTTTATTTCCAAGAATGCTCACACTCGCATTTTTACTTTACAATTATTATGTTATTTTCATCCTTTAGTTCACAGCCACTATTTCTTTGTTTGATGTAAAATTCCATACTTCAGCTCATGTTACCCTTACAGGCTTCTGTAGCTTGATTTCTTACTTCTGTAACTGTCAACTCCCATTTAAACTTACTAATAACTGCCATTGTGGCATTTTTTGCCCAAAATCAAATGTAAATGTTGCTTTTGTATGTTTTTGATTTGGGATTATTGTCATAAGTTTTCCATTAGTTTCCTCGGGTCACAAAACTACCAGTGCATCATCAGGGAATAAATGCAGTTTAAATTGCTTAGCTAGGCACATAAATGATGGTTGTAGTTTGATTAAATGTGGATATAAATCATTATCAGCTTGCTAAGAACTGTGTTGTTGTTGTTGGGTTTTTTTTGTCACTAATGAAAACAGTCAATAACAGTCAAATCTTAAGGTCTTGAAAGTCAAAGAAATTTTAAAAATATATATTTGATGCAATTTGTTTTTAATTTCAGCTACACAGGAGCCTCCAGTAGATTTCAGTCAGTCCAAATGCCCATTATACACCTGCAGAAACAGCACTAGTACTGAGTGCTATGTGTATGACTCTTATTGCAATTCTGCTGGTGTGGTGAAGTCTTGTTTCCCAGAAGGGATACATAGCAGAGATGATCGTCTGAAGTGGTGCCAGTCAAGTCCAGCGCTTCTGAATGCTCAGTGCAAACACGCATGCCATTATCAATTCAGTGCGGAAGGTAAGGTGTTTCAGTGTGTCTTAACACTAGCTGAGGTTTTTCAGCATTGCCTATAGGAGTGAAACAGACCAAAGCTGGCGCAGGCGTCAGGTTACTGGGCTCTCTGTCTTGTCTCTCGTTTCCTTTTCAGTACCTCTCTCTCTCTCTCACTCTCTCTCTCTCTCTCTCTCTCGCTCTCTCTGTCCGTCTCTCTCTGTCTCTGTCTCTCTCTGTCTCTCTCTCTCTCTGTCTCTCTCTCTCTCTGTCTCTCTCTCTCTCTGTCTCTCTCTCTCTGTCTCTCTCTCTGTCTCTATCTCTGTCTCTGTCTCTCTCTCTCTCTCTCTCTCTCTCTCTCTCTCTCTCTCTCTCTCTCTCTCTCTCTCTCTCTCTCTCTCTCTCTCTCTCTCTCTCTCTCTCCATGGTTCACACAAGTCCTTAAAAGTCCTTAAAGTCCTTAATTTTCACAAAGAAAAAATAAGTACTCAAAAAGTCCTTAAATTTTGAAAATTATGCCAAAGTCCTTAAAAAGTCCTTAAAATTTGTGTTTCAGTTGAAACATTTGCACACTGGATGATTGATACTTTGTAATAACTGAACCTTTCAGAGCGAATTTACTATGTTTGAACTCTGGATACAGAAACATCCCGTTTCGATGAGTGCTGCACATCACTTGTACTATAGTTGTAATATTTTTTGGTCACTGGCGTACAGGTCCTTAATTTGTTTACAGTGAGTCCTTAGGAAGTCCTTAAAAAGTCCTTAAAATTGGTTTTCAAGACTTTGTATGAACCTTGTCTCTCTCTCTCTCTCTCTCTCTCTCTCTCTCTCTCTCTCTCTCTCTCTCTCTCTCTCTCTCTCTCTCTCTCTCTCTCTCTCTCTCTCTCTCTCTCTCTCTCTCTCTCTCTCTCTCTCTCTCTCTCTCTCTCTCTCTCTCTCTCTCTCTCTCTCTCTCTCTCTCTCTCTCTCTCTCTCTCTCTCTCATGTTTTTTCACTCCTTGTGATTTCTATAAAGCCTGTCCATATTTAGGTAAGCCCGTTAAACTTTTCACAGCTTTTTCAAAAATGTATTCCCTACTTTTATGAAAAAATCTTTCTGAGGAGCGTCCACATATCTTAATGTAATCTCTCAGCTGTTCCCATTATGAGGTATGATATTGGAACCAATGTTCCAAAAAATGTCCTAGAATATGATTTTAGATCTTTCATTATTAGCTTGTCAGGTGTAGTTTTGTTCAACATCCCCGATCTTCAATATGCCATGCACTCTTCTCACTCTCTGCCTTGTGGTTGGAAAAAAAGGATGATTTCAGGTATCCCACATAAATGCCACAACAGTGTGATGCTCTAAATTATCTTTAGTAATGTGACTTACTTCCTATGCCAGAAGGAGAGACCTACCGTATGTTAATAAATGAGTTGTGTAAGGTTGTTTGTTGTTGTTGTTGTTTTGAAATGGGTCAGAGTTATAAACATCGAGATTGAATACATGCAGCATCTTTCGCAGCATATGCAAACAACACATCTATAACAGGATCGTGTCCAGGACTATATCTTTAAAGCCTCCCATAATCAGTAGCCTTGTTACAGATCTAAAGAGCATTACGACGCCGAGGGCGCTTTTCTTGCAGGGAAATTGCATCAGACTAAATGCAATTATATTCCCCCATGCATATAGAGTGTTGAAAGGCAGTCAAATGTAAGTAGGAGCTCAAACAAACAAACAGACAGACTTTTACACAATGCAAATAATTCTATCTTGCGATGGGTCATTTACAGATCAGTATACATCGTTTTTCTTTACAGAAATTTCCGAACGCTCACACAGTAAGACTTCTGACCTTGTGCCGCATCTATATATAATTGCCATCCTGATTGTTGTGGGAGTTGTTGTGGGCGTGAAAGTATCCTGGCACAGGGCATTGATGCAGCTAATTGCCATGATCAGAAACTGGACTGGTAGAAACAACACTACCGATTCTGAGAAGGATTCATGTCATGACCAAGAGGATGATGGTAAGTCCAGAGAGTATGTAAGTATAGAGAGGTTTCATTATTGGTCGATTTGCACTGCGAGACACAGGAGGCGCCGCAAAACCACTGTTTGCATGGAGCGGAAAGTAGGTCGCTTTGGTAAACAACACCCATTTGTGCATTTCCAAGGGGCTTACAAATGGCTCTAGTTTCAATCAGCTGAAAAATATAAACAAACCACAGTAAACAAATATGTACACTATCTCTGGTGAAGGCAGCCTCTTTCAATTCTTGTTTACTGCAGCGACATAGTTTCGCGATTCGGCGGAAGTGAGATCTCTCTATAAATACATACTCTCTGGTAAGTCCATCATTTTTTAGATAACACTAAATTGGTATTTAACTTATTTACTAAGGCATGTTACTTTTGCATAATGTGACTATGACAATAATGGCAGGTGCTGGAAACGACACCAAGACTTTTTAATAAAACGGCAATATTGCTGGAGTTGATCTTATTTAGTACCACAGTATATTTTTGAGGTGTGATAGAAAGAAAATATGAGGGGCCCACTCTTTGTAACAGCTGGTGTAACACCAATAGCTTCGTTACATTACTCAAACTCATGAGGCAGTTATGATACTCAGCACAGTGAAGACCTGAAGTAGATTATATTACATTATCAATGGTCCATGCACTTGAGGAAATGAAAATGAATTCCTTGAAGGGGTGTCATTTCCTTAGTACATCCTTGCACGCTTTTGACTTCTCAAAAAATGTTTTTCAACTTTTGCTTCCGAGGTTCTTCAAAGTTTTGGCCTTTTTGTCGAATGAGACTTGAGGGGGAAAAACAACATGTCTTAAGCATTCATACATCAAGTATGGCTTGTTATGAAAATTGTTATGTGTCTTAACAGATTTTTTTTGTTTAATACCTTGTGAACTTTACTTCTATGGTTTAGACATCCCTTAGCGTTTAAAAATTATTACAATGGAAATCCAGACGACAGTTTCTTTCTGACTTTACTTGCCTTTCTCGACTTTAAAAATAAAATCTTCATCATGGTTTTTGATAAGTTAGGTTCGGAGTCTGGATGGTCAGCAATAGATGGCTCAAAATCTAAAAGCATCAGAATGCTTCATACTGTTCTAACCAAAGCAGTGGGGACGAATCTTATGACAGAAAATGTGACTATGGGACTGCACTGAAAATGTCACATTATGTGTGTCCTTACATCAACTGGAATATTTTAACCCAGTGCCTGCTCAAATCTTACAACAAAATTAAATCGGTATCATATTCTTGATTTCAAACATTTTCCGTGTGATAAGAAGGAGCATCTAAACGTCTTGTTGTTACTAAATTTCGGAGGCATGGACCATCCTTGAATGTATTTAGTTATTAATCAATAAAATATGTGTCCTAAATCTTAGGCCAAACTATTTTACACTGCATCCTAACTATGAGAAATTTTATTTGATGATTATTTAATATTTTCAATTTACTTGCCACAACCAGATAACCATCCTAACGAGGGAGATGGCATATTGAAGGAAAGTGCACCCTGGAACAGTACCGGGCCACCAGGGAATGGACAACAGCCAAATAAACCTGGGGACAGTACCAGGGAACCACTCCTTCGACAACGGTCAAGGGGTCCTGAAACCATACCCATCGAAACTCATGACAAGTACTCGGACGTGGATTTGCGAGAAATGCAGAGAATGAGAGAAACCGAAGGGAATCTGCCTGAATCTGATACTACAGCATTTTAGATAGAAGACCAAACTGTGTAGTTTTGTGTCTGGCAGGGCAATGGACATTCACAGATCGAGTGTGTAGATTGACTTATTGGTTGGCTGAGTGAACAATGGCAAATACCTCTGGGTTGTCCACCTCTCTTTCAGATACAAAATACAAAAGAAAATGTGTGTAAGTGGACTGGAAAAAAAAAAAAAGAAAGATACAGAGATAAAGAGTGGTGAGTGCAAAAAGAAAGAGAGACAGATAATCAGAGAGGAATGTGGGAAGAGCAAGAGGAAGAAAGGAAACCTGGAGAGGAAGGAGAAGATGCAAGGTTAAAGATTTCTGTTAAAAAGAACACCATCGTGTTGCCCCAGAGGTGCTGGAAGAATGGGGGGGGGGGGGGGGGAGAGGATAAGAAGGGGTAAAGAAGATGATGGTGCCCTCGGGTCAGCAGGACCCAAGTTCGCCACATGCTAAATAAGCTATAGCTTGGGGGATCCACAAAATTTCAGAAATTTTTGTTTGCTGAATTGTTGAAATTGTTTATTAATTCTTTGTATGAAATTAATTTAATTAAAGTTATAAACCATTTATTTGTTTCTAGGGTATGTCACAATCTACGACAGAGCACAAGCCAACTAAAATATATATATATATGTCACGCATAATGTGTACAGTTGCCTAATGTGTACATTAGGCACGTCCTCTGCCTATTGTTTAACTTAGGCAAAATGCTTGCCTAATGTGCACATTAGGCAAGGTTTTCAGATTAGGCAAGGGCATTTTGCCTAATGTGAACAGAGACAATGTTTTCAGATTAGGCAAGGCCATTTTGTCTAATGTGAACAGAGTTATGAAAGTATCAACTCACTTGAGTGAAACTATAAACAACAAGCTTAACCACACAACAATGTGCCTTAGTCAGTGTGTTGCCAGTGAGTGAAGTGAATTCAGACCTTGGATCACACAACACTATGCCTTAATCAGTGTGTTTCCATACATGACTTGAAATTCAAGAGGTCTACAGACGTGTGCACACTGTCTTTTTTTATTCCATTTCAATTTTGGTTTGGATTTGATTCTGCAATCTACCACAGAGCGTGATTTGATCGAAGGTAAATATTACTTATGTGATGTATCTCTCTGTTGTTTCTGTCTGCTATTTTATTGCTGTTGTTGTTGTTGTTGTTGTTGTCGTAATTGTTGTTATTGTTGTTGTTGAACACACGAGACGTCACTGTGAATTCAAAACAAGCCGTGGTGATAATCTAAAGACTTAAGGTAATTCGGCCTACATTATTGTTGTGTTGTTTTTTTTTTTTTTTGTTCCCGCTGTTGCTGTAGCTAAGTTTTTTTCCTTTCTATTTTTTGTCTCTTCAGCAACATCAAATGGACCGAACTGCCTTCGAGACTAAGCTGAGGGAAACTCTGGAGGGCAAGGCTTCCAATGTTGTTCTGCAATCTACCACAGAGCGTGATCAAGTCATCGAAGAGTTACTCAGAATCAATTCTGTGGGTGCAAAGACAACTTCTGATTTCAACTGTAAAAGAAGGTTTGAAATTTTACGTGTCGGCAATGCGGACAGACTCATTCGCCGAAGGAAAGAGCCAGACGCTGTTAATTTTAAGTTTGTTGCTTCCCTTGAAGAAGTCTTTGACATTGTCAAAGTTGCTCACAAGACAATTGGACATAGGGGTGGTAAGAAAACAATTGCAGAAGTGAAAAAAAAGTATTGTAACATCACCCAAGAAGCATATTATCTGTACATATCGTTTTGTGAACACTGCCATCAAAAGAAGGCAAGAAAGTTGCCAAAAGGTCTGGTAGTTAAACCCGTGCGCAGTCATCACATTTTTTCCAGGTGTCAAATTGATCTCATAAATTTTCAAACTTTGCCTGACGGTGATTTCAAATATATCATGACTTATGTGAACCATTTCAGCAAATTTTGCATATTGCGTCCACTTGCGTCAAAAAGAGCAGAGGAGGTGGCAGCCAATCTTCTTGATATATTTCTGACATTCGGGGCACCTGCCATTTTGCAATCAGACAACGGGCGAGAATTTGTAAATGCCGTTATTGCGGAGCTATCAACCCTCTGGCCAGAAATGAAATTGGTGACTGGCCGCCCACGGCATCCCCAGAGCCAAGGTGCGGTTGAGCGCCTGAATGGAGTTATTCAGGGTAAACTAGTGATTTGGATGAGAGAAAACAATAGTAAAAAATGGTCAGTGGGTCTCAAATTTGTGCAATGGCAAATAAACATTAGCCAACACGAAACTACCGGCTTTAGTCCATTTAAAATTACGTTTGGCAACGATCCGCAAGTTGGACTGGGGTCGTCTCTCCTGCCAGGTGAAGCTTTGCGTGAAATATCGACCGAAGAAGATATTGGGGCATTTTTATAAACCAGAGGGGGAGATGTAAGAGAGACAGAGGAAGATGACGACACAGAAACAGCAGCAATGGGAGAGATAATGACAGAAACGGAAGCAGTCACCGAGATGGTTGCTGTGACTGAAGATGCAGTGAGAGTGGAAGAAGCAGATACGATGACTAGTGCAATTGTGACAGAAAGTGACGCAGACACAGATGTATTGGCACACGAAGACGTAGAGATGGCAGAGGAAGATGACGACACAGAAACAGCAGCAATGGGAGAGATAATGACAGAAACAGAAGCAGTCATCGAGATGGTTGCTGTGACTGAAGAGGTGGCATCACCCACAGAGGACAATGAAGTGGAAGATGATGAAGCCACTACAATGGCAGGAACATCAACATCAGCGGCAGTGGGAGCATCAGACATAGACTATTTCCGGCAAATAAGAAACATCGCCAATGCAGGGCAATCGAAGACAGCAGACAGAATGGCACGTCGCGGGAAACAACTGCTTAGGCCATTACTTGTTGGACAATGTGCAACGCTTCGAGTTCCCGACGTGGATCGAGGCCCAGCAGATCCAAAAAATATTCTAGTGGTCGTCATCAAAGAACAGGATGGTCTGTACACAGTTGGTTGCCGCGAGGGAATACTGCATTCCAAATTTACATCAGCTGATCTGGATCGTATAGACCACGCTTTAATGACAGTCAATGATGTTCCTGAGGTTTATTTATCATTGAGATCAGCAACAGCAAAGGCAACTGGTGGTCAAGGCTTTCAGAAATGCCAATGCAAAACAGACTCGTTGCCATCCCGGCAGAGCATGCAAATACGTCTGAAACTATGTATTATTATGTATTATAAGTGCATTAAATTATGTGATTTTGTCCCTTTGCATATTGGACATTTGATGCTTTATAATTGTTTCCCAATATTTTTAATAAATGTTCTTCTTTTCAAATTGTTCAATATGTCTCAAAGCTATTGTAAACATTGTAAATGTTATGTGTTGTATCCTATTCTAAAAAGTGAGCGTGACATATAAATTTATTTACCAACTGTACACATTAGGCAATGTTATTCACTTTCTGTTCACATTGGGCAAAATGTGCCTGCATAATGTGAACATTAGGCAATTTTCTGCCTAATGTTGACAGCATTCAACATTCGGCAAACCATTTTGCCCAATGTACACATTGCGTCCACTTGATGCCTAATGTACACATTAGGCAATTGTACACATTATGCGTGACATATATATATATATCTCATCACTAAATGGAGGCCCGTGAAAATGATTTGTAATTGTTCCATGCATTAAATAATTAAAATTCATATATATTTTTTCAAAAACATTATTTTTTTGTGTGGCAGCGCAAGTTCCTGTTTTGTGAGACTTCTGGTGTAAATTTTTAACAAGGGGCCTCCAACCTTTACATGCATACGACCTCATCTAAATCCGACACTGCAGCCAGGTGGGCAGATGAGGGCGGAGGAAAATGAAATAGATCTCTGTCTGTGATGAAGATCTTTGTTTCTAAAGGCCTTCAGCATAACTGTTCCTGGTCCTCTATTCTTGATTTTTCTGCTTGTTGCTGGTTGTCATCTTGCACTCTGAAATGTCAGTTATCGGTCCAGTGTTGATATCAGCAGGCACCGAGATGTTGCAAAAGAAGAAGAGGAGGAGGAGAAAGAAGTTTGTGTTTTTTTATTAATGAGACAGCATGCACTTTTCCTGGGTTCTTTCCCATTGTTAATTTAAAGAAAAAATAAAAAGAGTTTGATTTTAACCCTAGTCCTGCGGGAGGCCACTAAAATTGGCCTCCCTGCGCAACACGCGAGGCACGGGAGGCCATTATTTTGTCCGACACGCTTAACCGCGGGTCCTGCGGGAGGCCACATTTTTGTATAGCAATGGTGTACCTCGCGCTCTGTTTATTTGGTTGCCAAGGCTGTCGTTTTTTTTTC
This sequence comes from Onchidella celtica, assembly GCA_963931925.1. Lineage (NCBI taxonomy): Eukaryota > Metazoa > Mollusca > Gastropoda > Systellommatophora > Onchidiidae > Onchidella > Onchidella celtica. The sequence continues at coordinate 54,700,943 of OZ007568.1, read as the reverse complement.
ACGTTTTTTTTTCCACACTATTTTCGCGTGTTTATCTATCCTGTCACCCCTACTATATCTAACAAAATGGTATCGTCCGATTACGTTTATTACGATGCAGCTATTCGTCATACTCGTGTAATAGTACTGACGGTCTGAAGTTTGAACTGGGGAAAATCTTGGGGAAACTTTTACTTTGATGCTGGTTGTCGTCTACATGTGAAATGAGAAGAAAGGGGCCATGTACGTATTTGAGATGCCGTTCTACGTCTGTAATTATGAATTCTGATGTAATATTAGGGCATGCTGTATAAGGGCGTCTGTCAGTTGGTTTTTCATCAGGGAAAACTGGGAGAAAATGACCGACTTTGTTGTTGGTCGTTGTCTTTATTTGATGTGGTAATTAGAGAGATATTGTGTTGCTTTGATAAAACCACTTTTCAGTACATGTATGTGCTCTATGACCTGGAACTGGAAATCAAATCTCTTTCAGGAGAGGTAATACACTGTATGACATCTCCAACTGAAACAATACTGTTTTAATGAGACAATGTCACGCAGAATAACTGGTGTTTGTAATTTCATGGATTTGACTGGAAATTTTTATTGTTATACACAAGTAAGTGCAAAAATTATTTCATCTCAAATTGGAATAAAAAATCTGCCCTTTTTGTTTTTGCTGACCCTGTGAATTTTGCAGTTTAGGCTGTCAGTAGATGTGTTGGCTTTTTGAGTACAATTTTTTTTTTTTTTAAATCACCTTCACGCCAAAATTGTTTTCACTTTGCTTTTTTTATCACAATAGTTGAATTTTAACCTGGAATGAGTAATAAGTCTGTTTTATGACATTTACAATTATACATTATATTTTGATGTCCATTATTAAATTATCTTTGTTTTTTCACTTACTCATTTTGCTATATATTATATGCAAAACTGTATTATATGTAAAACTGCGCAATTTTATATACATTAATTACAATAAATAAATTATTTAAGTAAAAAAAAAAGTGAAACCATTCTGTTTTTAATGTTCGTTGTCAGGTCAACAGTATTATTTTAATCTTCACTATTGATGTCTGGTCATTTTCACTTGGTGCTGTGTTGTACTCTTTGAATACTTTAAACTGTGTTATATAAAATTGGTTTAAATTTATGCTCCTGGTACTAGTGCACCAGTTTCAGTCACCACGTGCTTCTTCATTTTGTTTCAGAATTGAAAATTCTCAACTAATGTTATTTTGGCATAGTAATCTCTTGACTCCACACCACCCCCATTCCTAAAATGAGAATGGTAATTAATGATGGATATATAATACACAAAGCACATACATGTAGTATAATTGTTATGTTTCCATTCTAGTATAATGGAATACTGAAAAATTCAAAGAGATAAGTACCCCACTCGAAGCAAAACCACTTGAGGTTTAGTTTAGAAATTTTTTGTTTTCTTTTTGCATGTTCACATATATACATGTTTTTAATTTGTAGTTCCTTTTGGTCGTTGATTTTGTTTTGTTAATTGAAAAGTAAAAAAATGTACTGTTTCCAAACAAGAAAACTTATTATGAGCCTCATTGTAAAACTATCTGTAACTCAGCTGCTATTCTGAAAAATAAAAGAAAAACTATAACCAGAGTTTAGCCAATCGCTTCATTTGCATGAACTTTGTATTTTACAAGCAAAAGCGGTTTTGAGGTGGAAAGAGGAGAAATGTTAAAAAATTAAAATTAAAGAATAGAGGAAAAAAACTTGATATCACGCTTTTCCGTCTGAGGCAAAGAACAACTGTACATTCAAATGTTCTGATGAGCCATTCTGTGATTTTCATAATTTGTAACTGTTCTAAATTTTGTGATGAGCTACCCTTAGTTTTCATAATTTGTAATTAAAAGGTGTGATGAGTCATCCAGGTAATTTCCATAATTTTTAACAAATTTTCCAATGAGCCATCTTGGAGTTTTCATAATTTGTAACCAAATGTTATGATGAGCTGTCCTGTAGTTTTTGTAACTGTAAGTAAATGCGATGAGCTTCCCTGTAGTTTTCATAATTTGTAGTAAACTGTTGTGATGAGTCATCCCTGTAGTTTTCATAATTGGTAGTAAACTGTTGTGATGAGTCATCCCTGTAGTTTTCATAATTTGTAGTAAACTGTTGTGATGAGTCATCCCTGTAGTTTTCATAATTTGTAGTAAACTGTTGTGAGTCATCCCTGTAGTTTTCATAATTTGTAGTAAACTGTTGTGATGAGTCATCCCTGTAGTTTTCATAATTTGTAGTAAACTGTTGTGATGAGTCATCCCTGTAGTTTTCATAATTTGTAGTAGACTGTTGTGATGAGTCATCCCTGTAGTTTTCATAATTGTAACTAAATGCTGTGATGAGCCGTCCTTTAGTTTTCATAATTTGCACTTAAATATTGTGATTAATGTGATGAGCCATCCTGTAGTTTTATAATTCCACAAAATCCACAAAATAAGGCATTGTGACAAGGACATGTTATCCAATGAACCACTGGTCGGAATCACAAAGACTGAGCTTTCAAAGACTCTCCCCACGCTTTCAAAAGATGTAACATCGACATGCGAACTGTTGCTCAACAAATTTGCAATATTATCTCATTTTCTCACAAGCTGACCACCATCTGGACTTGTCTGTATAGAAAAAACCAATCAGAAACAAGCTCTGTAATGATCTTTGCCCCATTAGTATGTGTCAATCAGGATGAAACCATTTGTGTAGGGCTTGGGAGGGCGTGGCTAGTTATCATGCTTCGTTCTCACGAAAACATCTGTCAGTTTTGTATCATAAGTCAGATCATTGGTTAGAGACTGACAGACTAAGGTTTTGCTGGTTAATTCATTATCCAGCGTGATAAGGCATAGCAGCAAATGTTTTCATACCGATCAAACACAAATCGAAGCACGTGGACATGGGTAGTGTGGTCATCGTAATCGGCAAGGGTCAATGATAAGATTCTCTGTGAGTAAGGTCACTGATCGAACAGCGGGTTTTAAGCCGTCGCACGCAGGGTGAGCGTTAAGATGAGAGTAGATCAAGTGTTTATTAATATAATGTGAATGGGAGCATGATGAATTGATTTTATATTAATCTTGCATTTAATTCTAGTTCAACGCCCGAGAGCACATCATTATGTTGTGGATTTGAGTTATTCATTAGAGTACATTACAAATCAAGCGACGCTCTTGTGATTTGAGCAACACTTGAGCTTGTGGACACAGGACATATCTATATTTATATAGTGCAGCATTAAAGAGAATAATTAATATAATATTCGTTTGTTCACAGACGGTGTAATATCACTCTCCTCCTTCCTCATGGGAGGGGCGGGTCTGGAAAGAAAGAGGGAGAGGGAGAGAGAAAAAGGGAGAGGAGGAGGTCTTAATTTTGAATGGGCTGGAGTTTTAGTTTATTTTTTGTCAATGACAATGACAAAAAGTATTCTCTGAACTGAACATTAAAATGCAAAGTGAAAAGCATTTTCATTTGAACCAAATACTAACTGACCGTCGGTCGGCGGCTGTTAGAACCTGATTAAAACTAAACTCAAAGGCTATGTATTTATATCAGTTTGTTTGACCAGCTTGCCAGCTAAAGCGAGTAAAATGTTACATGTACTAATATTAATATATCACTTTCGTTCCATATTTTGTGATACAAAATTATTTTTGATTAGATCTACATATACGAAAATTTTGATATGGTCTTGTGAGCTGGGCATGTTCACATGTATGTAAGCCACTACACCTCTATGTGA